>CAUJNA010003289.1:102422-122422 GCA_963377175.1 Effrenium voratum | reverse complement strand
GGAACGTGCAACTGCATGCTCAAGCCGCCACCTGCCTGATTTCTAAGCAAACCTTTTCGGCTGCCAACCGATCCGGCCGGACTTCGCTGGCTCCATGGCCTTTTGGAAAAGTAGATGGCCCTGGTCAATGGAACAAAACCCATCTAAACCAGTGCCATCTGGCTGTGGCTCAAAACACCGGCACCAAAATGAAATGGCTTGCCCTGGCAAGTGGAAGCCTGGACCAACACCTGCTTTTTTGCCCCTCCGATCGCTTCATGTTGAGCCACACCCATCCATGTCTTAACCTACGGCTCGCCGATCAAGAGGACGGACCTACGGCTCTCAGTCGACTGGCGCTCGCCTCGCTTCGCCTCGGTTTCATGAGGCTTTGGATCGGTGCGAGATGTGCGAGATGCGAGAGATGCGAAGGAGACAGGGAGTCTGACCCCGACGTAAACCATCCCGCCTGGTGGTTTCCTTTTTAAGGGAGCCAATTCCTGGGCTCATCGTTCCACAATCCCTAGTTATCGCACCAAGGTGAGCGCCAATAAAAACTTTCGGACTGGGAAATTGCCCAAGAAAACGTGCCAAGAGCTTGCTACGATCCAGCCTAACCCTCGCTTTCATGAGGCCATGCTCCATGCTCCTGGGTTCTGTGGGTCTGTGGGTCTGTGGGTCTGTTGGTCTGTTGGTCTGTTGGTCTCTGTTGGTTGGCTCCCTTGAATTGACATGCACTTCCAAAAGGGCCCCCCCCAAAGGCAAGGAGACTCCACCAAAAAGCGCTTCTCTCTGCGTGTGTGCTTAGCTTGCATGTCAAACTTCAAGGCAACAGGCCCGCAGGCAACTGAAGGGGACGACTGCGAACCGGGAGTTCCCAATCAAACCATCTCCCGATTGGAGATTCCAAATTGCGTACCAGCATTTGCAACACCTCGGCCCAAACAACTCAGCCCCTCTTGCCGCAATCCTAGACCTCCCAGGTAGAGCTTCCATCAAGAAAAAGAGGGGCATCGGCGGTTGCTGAAGGGAAGTGCCCTCCCAAAGCGGAAACATATGCACTAGAGCTCGGCGCAATGAATTCCTTTGGTAATCAAAGACCGCCATATCCATGGAAACCTCTTTGCTCCGCCTTGCCACCTGGCACGTGGTGGAGGCACTTGGTGGGATGAACCAAAACTATGTGACAGGAAATCCACAACCGACGCGGTAAATGGGGAATGCCTTCCCGAATTGCCCGTCCACCAAAGCTTTTGCAGAGGAAATTATTTCACCCCGCATGCAGTTCCCCTTTTCCGCCGCAACCGAGCCTTCGGTCGCACCAGCGACAAGAGATCTGCGGAACGGGGTCCGCCTATACAGGACACAGACAATTGGGCCGGAAGCCGCTGCGGAGCTGCGGGGCTGGGAACCAACCAACGTCACGCAAACGCGCGAAGGATACTGCGGGCAAAAAACCTCCTGCAGCGGACTCAAGAGGTGAGAATGTGGAGCAACTTTGGTTGCCCTTCTCACGAGACAGGAAAATCCAAGGCGAGAAGCCTGGCTTGTGCTCCATCGCACGCGTGCGGCCTGCTTGCTCTTTCTCTTGTCAACGATCACAAAACAGCGCACGCACGTCTCCGTGCACATCCACAAGAGTTTTGTGGCATCCTAGATTCTATCTTGTGACGAACGGAAGGGAGGCGCGTCAATCCATGGCATGCTCAGTCTCCTCAATGATCCTGCGACGGTCAAAGCTAGATCACCCTCTTCCACTAGTCGACAAACCTCCGGAACCAGACGTCAGCCAGAATTGCGCCATGGCATGTTGGGAGGAACTGTTCAGATTTCAGGAAGGTACCTCCCCCCCCGCCCCCCGCCACTTTAAAGCCTCTCATGCAGCCTCTCCCTAGACTCTTGGGTGGCAGAGGCCTCAACAAATCATTCCAAAACACCCGAAGTCGCAAAGCCCCCAGTCACCTTAAGAGCGTTCCCCTTTGGTTTTGAAATGGTGGCTACCCTTGGCCACCTTAGGCGACTAGAATCACTGAAATTCAATTGATTCGAAATGGGTTCGGACCCCAAATGTTCAGAAGGGGCCTCACCTCGTTCCAATTGCTCTGTTGCCTGCAGCAATGCCTGTCTTATTTTGATTTCCCTTGTGTCAAAACCAGTGGATTGAAAAGTTTGAACTCTGTTTTAGTGCCAGATACTACACAAACACAAATCAATGCTTTAAATAACGTCTCAAAACAAACCCTCCCCTCTTTCAAAGGACCCCGTCCCATTCTCGCAAACAGATTCCTGGAGGTCTAGCCATTTGTCTTACCCATCCAAATCAAGTGCAAGAGACCCTAATCTTTGTAGCATTGCCGAAAATATGCGTACGTGTCCACCGCAATCAAACCGTTGTGTTGAGGAGCGACCATCATGCACTGTTGGGGCGCCCTGTATGCGCACGTGGGAGGCGGCATGTGCATATACCGCACATGCCGCCTTCATGTCGGCAGAAACTTGCAAGTGTGGGCTGTTAGAATCACCCATGCAAAGGGCACTTGACCTAGAGGCAACTTGCTGGCTGCGTGCTTTGCCATAAAAAAAAAATGCAAAGCCAGCCCAGCGGAGTTCAACGCACATCCGGCATCCGATCAGCAGGTGTTCTCCAAACTGAGCGCCGAGACTTAGATTCCCAAACCTGCTGTACCCAAACCTGCCGGCCTGCTCAAATCTGCACCTGACATACTCCCGCCGAAACGCACCTGGCTTTCTGTGTACGGAAGTAAACGACCCTCATAGTGGGCTCGCCATCAAGTAGCCAAGACATGTGTTTGGTTTTTTTCGGGGGACCCCCAAAATGGATGGTTTCCTTTTCGCTTCCCTTCAAACCCAACCAAAAACGGGGGTAATTACCAACTCCAAAAAAGACGAGCCACCCGGAAAACCCCCCTCCCATCTCCTGCGCATCATCTCGCAGGTTTGCACCGGGAAGTCCCCATTCGCCACCTCCCCACCTCGGTCGTAGGGGGGGAAATGGACCTCCGGAGGGCGGTCGGTTCCTTGAGGGTACCTCCTGTTGCTTGTTTTTTTTGGGCCTCTCTTTTTCAGAGAACCAGAAGGAAACCACACCATGGTTTGGTGTCCTGACTTTGAGACAAACCCGTCTTCCGGATGGCCACAGAGGTTTGAGTGGGGATCCTTTTTGATGGGAAACCAGGATTCATCAAGCCCTGGTTGATCAGTAGGGTGCTGCCCCAGTTCTGAGGGATGATGTGAAAGAGCTGTCTTACGCAGTGGAGCTAACTTTCTTGAAACTGCCAATGTGGTTTCGGAGGCGACGTCTTTCTAAATTTGAAATGGGGGTTTTAGCTTGGGACCTTGAAACACGTTGCGCAGTTGGAAGAAAACTGGCTGGCCATGGATCGACTGCATGATGTATGCCCCTAACGTAGACCCCTAAAAATGATTTTCCCTTAGGGTCCCTTTCAAGGAACCACAAAGGGGTCCGGTAAAAGTAGACGGCAGTATTCCGATTGTGTCCGCAAGAGGATGGGAACATCTTTTTACGTGGAGCTTGCCATCCACTTTCATCCAACTGTACCCTCAAAAACCCACAGCCCCATAGTCCAATAGTAAATCGACCCCGAAAATGGTGTGTCTTTTGGTGTCCTTTCCACCACAAGGGCCGCAAGGGGTTTTTAGTGCATGCCATGTGTGTCATCGACCTCTCTTCGTTGAGGGAAGTTGTCATGACTAATCTCCCGGCACCCTTCTTGGAAGGAACAAGGAAGGCGTCTCTTCCAGGATTTCGGCCCCGACATATGGATGTCCTTTGGGTTTCTGTGTGAAACGCCGGGTCGCGGATTTGAGCTTTCCCATGAAAAAGTGCGGATTAGTATGCCTGGTAAATTCAGATGGCCCCCCAAAATCACCAGATCCCATCGTAAATGGTTTGAACCCCATGAATCCAGGGATTTGTGGCTTAACTAGCTCCCCATCATACTCCCAGTCAGATCCCATTTTCCCAGGGCACCCGGTATCCATAAACAAAACCTCCCCCGGCCGCTCCCGCTCGCGCCCCCGACCCCGCCCCAACCGAGCCAGCGGCTCAGCATCACCATGTCGCTGCCGTCCAGCACTCCGTTCGCCACGTCACAGGCCTCTGCCCGAGTGGGGAAGGGCTTGTCCTGTCAAGAAATCCGACCGAGGTGCCGCGGAGAAAACAATTGCAAAAAGCGGCGGAGCGTGGTCTGTTTTTTTGTTTGATCTGTTTAGGTTAAAGGTCTCAATTGTTAGAGCGACTTGACTAAAGCAGCTCTCTCAAGGGATCAAATTAGTTTTGCTCTCGAGAAGCTAACGGCAAAACGACTTAGTCTCGTTTCTTTGGGAATAGGTAAGACATTTTCTTTTCTTTTTGTTGGATATTGGGAAGCATACTTTTTACCCCACTCCATTTGATCGAACCAGTTCTTGGTCTTCGCTCATATGGGCCGTTGAAGGGAAAAGAGGCAACCATAGTCTAGCAGGGCCCGTCTGAATTTGGACACATGCTTGACAGGAACAGTTTGAGCATGTGACGCGACAACGTTCATACAGGCTCCTCTGATGGTAACACTACGGGACGCAAAAAAGGACGCGTGTTTGGACGGTACTTGAAGATAAACTATGGGGCTCATATAGTTGACCGCCAGCAAATCGTCTCCAGCATCGGATTTCACAGCAAGTTTTCGCACACATGGCATGATATACGAATCTACAACCCTTGCAACGTAGTAGGTAGTCACTGTTGAGCTCGATCCTGCCGTTCTTGAGATCACCATATTTGCCTCTCAACCGTTCATACAATAAGCGAATTCTAGCGTCTTTGTCACTGATTATACCGGCTTTGATGTAGCGCCGACGATCGGCTCGGCCCATGGCTGAATATAGGCGCAGCACACGTGCGTCAATGCTCGCACTGATTGTCGCCGCGGAAAATCGGCATTTGACCTCGTCCAAACTGGGTGATTCACACCCTAAGAGCAGCACCGCCAATGCTTCTGCTCTCCACAACTCCAATGTGGATGTAGCCTTCTATATGAGTTCCTCCCATGGTTTTCCGTTGACTCCCTTTTCAGGGAACCTCCAGAGGATTCCTCACCATGAATTCCTGAAACATGAGATCAAAAAGTAAACATGAAGGATTGGCTTTGAGGCTGCTTCAGAGTTGTGGGAATTGCCACCACTTCTGTGATACCACTAGGAGATCAGCCTTCCCAATGACTCGTTCTTCACTTCAACGGGGAACAACAGTTCTCTGCTACGGAAGCAAAAGCACCCCCGCCAACACAGGCAAGGTCCTTTGGAACCTTGTGATCAAAGGGTTCTGATCGAAGGGTTCTAAGAGCTATTCTGGCGGCGGACCTGAGCCCTTTTTCAAGACTAGGTCAGTCCTCCATGGATGCCAACATCTCGGTGGCGGTCACCGCCATCTTGCCAGCCTCCTGCGGAAAAAACACAAATCCGCAAGTGTGGTTCCAATGAGGTCCCCACCTTTTCTGGGGATGGTCCCAACACTAAACCCGGCAGCCTGAACACACCCTGCACGACAAAGTGGCAACGTGACTCGTGCACGTGAGTCATGCCCCGACGCAACATGTAAGTCGCATGAGGGAAACAAAGCGAAAGGGAGGGGGAGCAGGAATTAGAGGTTGGTTTTAAGGAGAAGACAATGGAACATCATCCATTTTTGTGGCGGTATCTAGAGAAATGGCAATCTGACAAAATGAGCGACCCTTGGCGTTGGTGCCTTGTCAACTGATATGGGCATCGCTCATGTTGGCAGATTCCACCTACAAAGTGTCAAATAATCCCTTGCTGCAAAAGCCATGATTTCACCACCAAAGTCAGCCCATGGTTGACAAGCGGGGGGGTTGGGCGCCCAAACTCACTGGCAACTTTCCTGCAGACAAAAAGGACAAAACTGGTCAAGGTCGAATGCGCGGCTTTCGACCACATCGCAAACTCTCCGCTTGCAGTTCCGATCCTGAACCCCAGGCAAGTGGAAAACAAGGACTTTCTGATACACATTGGTGGATTCCCATCTGAGCTTCATGTGTGCAAAAATGCCCTGCCAAACAAGGGGGACGCTCGAAAAAGTCCGGGCGAAATGACTTGCTTCTCCAAAGGCTGGTCTCCCGATGTCCTCCCTGACCAACAGCAAACCACATAATTCTGTGACTCACTTGCCAAACATTTCTCATGGGCCGCCCTCACAAGGCATGTCCCCCTCGCCGCGGCCACCTTGCAGCGCTTGATCATGAACTTCTGCGCCATCCAAATGCGCTCGATGGGGATCTCCATGCCCAGATCTCCTGCTTTTCTTCCTTCTTGCTGTTTTTTCTCCGACTTAAGGGACTGCGAAGCTGGTCCAGACCATACTGTGGATGGACCAAATCCTGCACCACTGTGAAACCATGGGAAACCGCTGTTTGTTGGTATCTACAGTCTTAGGTGGTGCAGGATTTCGTCCATCCACAGTGGTTCCCATAGGAAAAAAAGACCAGGGTTGACAGTCCCTGGGAAAACAAAGTTGGACTCTGTTCAGGGAAACCAAAGGGCACCACACCATGGAGGTTGGGACAGATAAAGGCGAAACGTGAAAACCTGCCGGGGGGGGGGGGGGCGGGTGGACCTTGGTTTGCAGTAGGATGTCTTGAGAGGTTCCAAGATGCGTTTCTGCCGGTCCCTTCACCGGGCCCCGTGTTTGCCAAAGCAAGACACAGCTCAAGCGACAGCTGTATGGAGTCGCATTGATTCACTGACTGAAAAGCTACACATCAAGCACAGCTCTCCTGTTTGTAGGGCAAATTCGCCATTCTTTCCAGGGAGAGTTCTCTAGGGACACGGGCTGTGTTCAATCCCCTCCCCCCGATTCGGCCTCTGGCCACCATGATGCCGTCCGCCTCGGCCGGGGAACGTCAAGCAATGCGCCTCATGCAAAAAATATCTCTGTAGCAAGAGACCACTTCCAATCCGACCGGAGGTCAAAATCCACGATCCGGCAGGGAAATGCGAAATGCGGGCAGCTAAAACTGGAAATATGATGCTTGACGTGGCACTGGTGTGTCTCGAGGCGAACCCCCAACAACCGCCCCAATTCAAGGCAATGCTAAACTGATACCTCCAAATTACTCGGGTTCCTTCTCTTGGTTTCGCACTTCAGGACGTTTTCTTGGTTTCAAGGGCACGAAACCAAAAAGCGGGGCCCAATTTGAAGGGCTGCGCCGCTCTTTGGGTCCTCCAGGTCTCCATTTCAACTGAAGATTGGGGGATGAAGAGTCAAACCCTTTTTGGACCCAGCAAAAGTGCCTCGGGGTTTTGACACCTCCTTTCAGAACCCCAGGTGTTCGATGGTCTGAACACGGTCTGGTTTGTGATGACCCCGCACGGCCAATGGTTGCCTGTACGCTTGGTTGCAGAAATGAAGCCCACACGCCTTCACTCAGATCCTAATTTCTGGCAAACTTCCTGAGCTCCACTATGATACCTTACTTGCGGATCCCTGTCGGTTTGGAATGGTGAATCAGAAGCGAACCCCCTTTGCCAACCTCTTTTCGGGGTCCCAAAATAGAAAACCCCCTAAAATGGTGGTGCTCCCTTTTGGTTTCCTGTTAAAACCACAAAACATGGGTACCAACTCCAAAACAGATCAGCCACCCATGTCCTCTTCGGTACCTTCATTTCCAAACCAAAAGCTTCGAGGGCTGCGCCTCTTGCAGGATGGCATCGAAGTTCCGGAGACCTTCCACCTGTGGGTTTGGGGCGGATCTGAGGTTTTGCTTCTGGGGGAATGGAATATGGACATTGTTGGGTCGCAATTGTGGTTTTGCTTCTGAGGTTTTGAGGTTTTGCTTCTGAGGTTTTGCTTCTGAGGTTTTGCTTCTGTGGTTTTGCGATCCAGGGAATGGGTGTGGGTCACAAATAGTTGGCAACCCAAAAATGGCTTGCCCAAGGTAAATGGAATCCATGGACATTCCAACGCGGTCCAATTCCTGGGCGGCGACTAATTTTGACCCATGCCCACATGGCTATGGGTCAAAACCCCAGTACCCCAGTGAACACCCAGAAAGCCTTCTAAAAAGACAACAGTGGAGTGGTAACCATCCCCATTTTGGGCACCACATGAGAAACTCCGGGCATGGAACCAAGGGAGATGGGCTTCCTCCTGAGGCTCGGGGCCCAAATCTTCCCAAAAGGAAAGCCGCCAGTTCCTGAGTCCAAACGAATTTGACACATGGCTATGGGTCAAAACCCCGTACCCCCAGTGAACATCCCAATCCCCACTAAAATAGGTTCTAAAATGGGTGGTGAATTCGCCTATCCCCCAAAAAAAAAACAGTGGTTTTGAACCATGGCCACATAGCATGGGTGTCTCAAAGGGGTGGTCCTTGTGGTTCCCTTTTCATACCCCCAAAGGTGAGGGGCCCCTTTGCATTTTGAGAAGCTCCCAAACCAGCTAAGGGAGCTACCCAAGCGTCTCCCGACCAACCACAGCCCGGAGCTAATTCGGGATTTTTGTTCAACTGGACTTCCGCAATTGGTGAGTCCTTTCGGCCTGTGCGGACAATCTGAGTCCTTTCATGTCCCGAATGGACAGGACGTGTTGACACCAAATGTGCTAGCTGCAGTCTAACGTCAATTGTCGCATTTGCACCCTCCAAATCTCAGAATTTACTTGTTGGAAGATGCAACGTAGGTCTCGCCGCAGCCTTCTTCTCCATCGATTCATAGATCCTTCTTTCACAAAATGGGCAAAGCCTGTGGAAACTGCATGGTGTCCGAAGAGATGGATGGGTGAAAGAATCTTAGCATAGGATCGATCGGTTTTCCAGAGAGTCACGCGTGATCAAAGCGATTCCAAAGTCCAGGAACCCCAGCAATCTGTTCCATGGATTCCCACATGGGGGGGGAAGCCGTGCTTCTTAAGCCCTTGCTGGGGCCTTAAAAGCTCGTCCTGGGCTTATCCTTGGCTTGGGCTTGTCCCCCCCCCCCCCACCCCACCCCCGGTCCATGACAGGTCGGCGCGGCATTCTCGATCTTTGCGATGATCTTGGTGTCACTCGCGCAGTGCTTCCTGCAGCTCTCTCTCTCTCTCTCTCAGTTCGGCCGTCCCCTCCCTTCGCAATGGCTTCGTCCCCTCCCCGCGCATGAAGCTGAAACCCAAGGCGAGCGCTTCGCTTCACCAGGACTCGAAATCCGAACAAAGTCCTGTACCGGGTTGCATGTCGTGCGCGACATGGTGGATTTCTTTTAGGGCGGAGGGCAACTGGTCTGCTTTGAAACCTCCCGTTGCGAGCTGAGGGTGAATGACCGTTGCGAGCTTTTGCTTAAGAGTCAAGCAAAAGCCAAGGATTGACAAGAAACCCAAAAAAAGATCAGGCTGATGGGAATACTCCGTGGATTGACAGGGTCACCCAGGAAGCAATCCAAGTCACTCTCCCCGCTCAAGGCTACCAACCCCAGCCTTCCCACTTCCAGTTACCACTATGAGCAAGCATGTCTTCCACTGTGCTAATTTGGTCACTGGACGCGCCTCGGCTCAGCAAAAACTAGATTTCCAGGCCCTTCGTTTGAGGAAACCTGTGGGGATTTGAATCAGGTGTGGAGTTCGAATGCAAAACTCCAAGCTGCCCTCCCATCCACTAGCATGGAAGTGCACAGACTCCTGTAGAAAAACGACTTCCCTGTTGGAAAGGGTCTTTGGTGCACTTCCATATTAGTTGGGTGGGACTGATGCTTCACCTCTCTGCTTGCAGAACTCTCAGGTCCTGAGATGAAATGAACCATCCCATCGGTCACACTCAACATCCCATCAGCTTCCCACCTCAAATACCCGAATAACAACGACAAACACGGTTTCCGGTCGGACTAAACAGCTCCGACTTGAAAAAAACACCAAGCGTTGAGGATAAAATCGCCAAGAAGTCAGATTTCCTGTAGGTTTGGATTGGTTTGGAGAGGATGGGAAGGAAACCCCAGTTAGCCTCTACAAGACCCCAGTGGTTCAATCCCCAAACCAATCCAAAGCGAGCGAGGGTTCTCTGAAAAGAACCTTGTCCGGGCGTTTGGCCAACGGAGTGGGCCGCTATTCAAAAAAAAAAAAAGAAGCTCTCCCGCCTGCATTCCAAAATGTCCTCTGCGGACTGCACAAAACTGAGGGCGATATAATGCGCCTGGGCGCGGAGTCGAATGGGGCCCCCCTCGGGTGGGTGGTTTTCTTGTTGGCTTTACCTAAAACAACCCTAAAGGCCCACTGTTGCACAGCCAAACCTCCAGGCCCCAGGCGCAAACCTTGCAGCAAAGCCTGCTTGTGGTAGCTCTTGTTTCTCCCCCCTCCTTGTCGCTTACAAAGCTTTCCAGGGTTCCCTAAGGGATGTGCCACAAACCGAGAGGCGCGCGCATTGCGCTCAAGCAGACCCATTTGCGCAGGGAATGCCCCCACAGGCAACCGCGTCAAGGCTATCGGCAATCCTGACCACGCCCACTTGGGTTTGTCTTAAAGGGGGACCCCCCGAAATGCGTTCCCGAGCCGACAAAACAAATCCACACGTCCATCCAAGCTGCGCTGTGCGGCACCGCCCAATTCACCTGAGACTTCGGGGAAAAAAAGGCTTCGCCACCCTCGGGCTTTCACCAACAAGTCTTTACCGGAAAGAAAAAGAAAAAAAGACCATTGGAACTAGGATCAGTTCCTCAAAGGATATTTGGACAAAAACACAGTGCCTTGGAGTGGCAAACCTCCACTTCAAAACGAAAGTTTGGAAAGTCTCTGGCCGCCTACTGCAAAGGCGAGTGGGAGCCCTAGTGCCTGATGTATGCGTGAGTTCTGCTGAGGACTTGTCCCCCTGGCTGGAACAACCGCTGCGTCGAAGTCCGGCAAAGCTAATATAAAGGCTCAAGCCATCACGTGGTTTACTTTCAAACCAATTCGTGACGACTGGAACGCCATCCAACCGGGTAGTTTCCTTAAGGTTCCTGTAAATTCATGTCCATTGCTTTTGGGGAAACCAAACAGAAAACCACCATTTTGGGGGCTCGCCTAAAATAGGACCCCAAGTTTAGCTGGGCTGCACGCAATCCAACGGCTGTTGAGTTGGTACCCCTGGCTCACTCCTCAGATCTAAATCTTGCAGGTGAACCAACACCACAGTGCAAAACCCTTGAGATGACAGGATTTCCGACTTGCTCCTTACAATCTTCCGAGAATCAGCCGCATCACTCTCCCACTTCAAAACTTCAAAACAACCCAAGCAAAAGTAACACCCCTCACCCCCACACAGCCACACCGCCACACCCCTGCCCCCAACTTCAGAACCACGGCCATATCGCTCCTTTTTGCCGCACTCACGTCTTGTCCTTCAGGTTCGAGTCCTGGCAGGGTAAGACTTAGGAATTCGAGGGGTCCGTGTTACTCAGAGGCGGACCCGCAGTGGCCATGCAGAAAAAGGCGCTCGTTTCCTTGCAGTTGATCTTGAAGGGAAACCTCCCTCAAAAACAAAGAGAAAAAACCTCCCTCAAAAACGAAGAGAAAAGACATGTGGCGCCACTGGAGGTCTGGGAGGAAATGATACATGCACATGCCGGAAGCCTTCAGGTAGGTCGAGAAGAGCCACTGCTTGTGGGGGCTTCGGCAGCGCATATCCCCGAAGAAGGCCCTGGGGAAACTCAGGTAACCCAGTACCAGGAACACCAGGTCCGTGACCACGCCAAGGCGAAAGATCAGCGGAACTCCGAAGGTACTGCCGCAAAGAAAGCACCTCAGCCATCGTTCTCTGCAAAGGCTAGATCTGATTTAAACGCCTGCAACACATGCCTGGTGTTCTTGCGCGGGCCGACAAAAAGGAGCACATGTTCGAGTGGTTGCCCATGGGAAACAAGGGGCACCTCTTCTGTTTGTTGGCGCCGTAAGGGGAACCCTCCGAAAAAAGAAGGAAATAGTTGTTATCCGGGCATGTCAAAGGCTAAACCCTGCCGAACAAGAAGATGCCCAAAGCGGGAAATCCCTGAGAAAGAAGGAACAAAGGTGCGGTCTGGCTTGCAGTGGGGATCCCCCGCTAGAAACAGAAAAATAGAAGAAGAAAACAGAGAAGGTGTTAAGTTTGGTTGGTTGTGAAGGGTACCAGCCATAAAGCAAGCAAGGAAACAAAAGCCTGATGGTTGTTGTAAATTTACGACCCTCCCATCAAAAAAAGAGACACCCTGCGGCAGATTGAAAGAGGCGAAAACGGGGCGGTTCCCACAGTCGCGCGTAGCAAAGGACGAATTCTTCACTTGACGGGGTTGCTTAACACAGAAGTGAGAGCCACTCGCCAGTTCCGGGTTTGCAGACGGACAGAGACGATTTTTGGGCATAGAAAGGGATCCCTTCTTTGGCACATTAGATTGTCTCAAGGCTAGGGAGAGACCAGACATGGCGGCTGTCCGTCCAATCCAAACCAAGCTGTGAAAGGGCACCCTCACAAAAACACAACCCACAGCATTTGTCTCCCCAGGAAAGCCTCCAAAAACCAGTTCCGCCCCAAGCTGCCAAGTCACAGGATGCTGAGCAGCAGCTGGAGACAGTTGAGCAGCAGCATCACCCAGGCGCGCGTGTGGTAAAGGCTGTCCTCACGCCCAGGGGCTCCCAAGAAAACGGACAAGCAAGCCGCTTCCTTTTGGTGCTCAAATGGCCGAGAACTCCATTACCCGTAGCAACTGGAACGGGCAAAAAACCTGGAAAGGTGATTGTCCTGCAGCTGTTATGGAACCCAAAAAGCCTTCATGTCAAGATGAATCTCCTGTGTGGACTGCTTTGTTGGGTTCCATGCCAGTTTGAAGGGAGTAACCTCGCGGATGCTAAACAGGTAAGGACGCCACCAAAGCGGACGTCCTAGTTTAGGAAACACCCTTGTAGTCGGGGGAAAAAGCAATGGGCCCCAGACTCGCATCTTCAAAGACTCAGACTTTGCGGTGCTAGCAGCAAAGTAAGGGGGTGTCATGCAAAGTGGCAAGCTGGTTGAAACCAAAAGCACACCACTGGTTGAAACCGAAACCAAAGCACGCCAAAGGGTTCTTCTTTGCGCACAAGTCACAGCTAAGGTGGACCAAACTCGAATTCACTTTCAACCAGCCAACCCCCCTACAAAACAATACACGGAGGGAGTGGCTTCCCCTTCGGCCTTCTTCCCAGCTCATCCAGCCGGACAACAAATACGGGTCGCGACCTCCGTAAAGGTTCACCCTTTCGGCCAACACGAGACGTCTCCTTGAACCTCAAGAGATTTCCAATGGCTGTGGGTCAAAAATAGGGTAACCCCAAAATGGAACCTTGGTACATGGAAACATGGACTACAACCTGCGGTCCGATTCCTGGTAGTTTAATTTTGACCCACACCCATAAATCATAAAAACATTGCCACGGCTCAAGTGGTCTACCCCATCAACATTGCCCTCCACGGCTCAAGCCGAATCCGAAGGAGAACCCTGAAAGGGCATCCGCAACTCAAGACATCCGCCCACGAAGCCAAGCAACACGCCAAGCCCTTTCAATGAAGTCCTCACACTCCATTCCGAGAAAAAACATGTCAGGGGCCACAAGAATCTAAATCCCCTTCGTCACCTCACTATATTTATACATATATATATACATACATGCATATATATATATATATATCTATATATTTATCTATTTATTTTTATTTTTCAGAGCGTCAAAGGCCAGCATCAGCAGGAAGCCCCGGAGCCGGCTGGGCGCCGTGGGCGTGGCGGCCAGGAAGTAGAGCCCCGCCGCCGCCAGCGCCCGCTCCGCGGGGCCCAGCTGGCGCCAGCCGAGGCCCGCGGCCAGCAGCAGCGTGGGGAGCCAGGAGGCCACCACCAGGCGATCCCCCCAGGTGCCTTGGGCTCGGTGCGGTTCAGTGACCCTGGGGAAAGAAAAAGAAGAAGAAGAAGGAAGGGAAGAAAACCTTCTGAAAAAGTCTCGGGGCTTGGACCCATTTTTGGGGCACCAAAAAAACAGGCAAAAAAGAAGAAAACAGGGAACCCTTCTGAAAAAGTCTTGGGGCTTGGACCCATTCTTGGGGCACCAACAAAAACAGGCGAAAAAAGAAGAAGACAGTCAGGGAACCCTTCTGAAAAAATCGTGCGGCTTGGAGCATTTTTGAGAACTCAGCCACCCAAAAAAACAGGGGAAAGAGGGTGCAACTGAAGAACTGAGTAACCAAGACTGGGTAAATGTGAATAACTTTTGGTGGTTTAATAGAAACCCCATTAGTTGGCAAAAAGTGAAAGTCCGAACATCCAAGCAAAATGCCCCAAAGAAAACCTGGATGCGGCCAAAAAGCGACTCGGGGACAAAAGCAGGCATCCTTTTTTGGTTGGCTGACTTTCAAGGAAAACCCTTGCCCAAGAAAAGGAAAAAAGGGCACCACCAGCAGAGGAGACGAAAGGACCAAAGCCACCCAGCATAAAGCTTGTCCTTTGTGGAAAGTAGATGGGTCTGGTAGATTCGAGGAGTCGCCCTCTGTGTTTCAATCAAAGCAACCAAAATGAAAACCTAGCCAAGTAGTTGGATGGCCAGACTTTTGGTGCACCCTGGGGTTGTCCGGTCACAGGCTTCAAGGTGGCCTCCTTGGCAAGGGGATGCGTGTGTTTGCTATTTTCCAGGGCACAAAAGCTGCTTTCTATTCAGAGCTTTGGTTTAAAAAAGGGAAGGCGTCTTTCTTTGCTTGGGACCCTCTTGAGGTGTCTAATCGCCCAAAGGTGAAAAATGTGGGTCTTTGCGGGGGGCCCTTTTGTCAGCCCCCTTTGACAAGGAAGCCGGGGCTCCTTGTTCGACACGATCCGGGAAATCGTAACTCAGCCGGAAAGGCCTGGTGAACTGCGGAGCTTTGACCCTTGACCCCTTTCAAAACCAAGGGCGCTGGACCTCCTCCGAACTGGGACCGAATACCCAAAAATGAGTGGAACTTCTCAAGGCAAATCAACACAAACAGGAAAACACACCCAAAACAAACGGTGCGCGAAGAGAGAGCCGGGTCGCGATAGATCATGTTGAGATACATCTGGTTGGTGCCGAGCTTGGCACAGGAGCGGCGGTACTTTGCCGCCGCGCCCTCCGTGGCATAGGGCCCGCAAATGCGGCACCTCAAGGGTTTCGTCGGTCAGTTATACCGCAAAACACGCTCACCCAATCCGTGCGAGGTGCTCACCCAGGCTATTCTTTGCAGCCCATCCATCCTGAGGAACCTTTAGGGAACCCTGGCCTTAAGTTATCTGAGGGACCCCCTTACCCATATTACCTGTGGGGACCCTGGCCCTTTCCGCTACCTGAACCACCTCAAAACCACCTACATGTAGAAACCCCGATGAGGCAACGGTTCGGCGGTGGACTTAAGTATCCCTGGGGCCCCCCGTTGCTTTGGGTCGCTTGGATTTCGCTCGTGGGGCCCTGGAACAACCGCCAGCCTCAGCGCGTTGATGGGGCCAGTCATCCACTCCGTGGCCAGGCCGAGCTTCCGAGCCTCCGCGTAGCTCAAGTCACAGCCCAAGACCTGATCACTGGGCTGTCGGCTGTCCGTTTTCAGATCCCCCGAGAAAAGTGAAGAACTTTGAGTGGGCGAAATGGGAATAGAACCACTAAACACGAAAAGGCTACCTGCCGCCCTTACGACAACGTTTTGAGACCGGCCAAACCCTCCGACCCCACCTCAGACACGCGTAACATGTGCATCCCGGCCCAGTGGACGTGGAGCTTATCCGGCTCAGACGCCTCACGCGAAAAAAGTCACCCGTCGGATTTGTCTGGCGAGAACCAAGTGGACAGTCCATCCCCTCGACCACTGGCCTGTTGAAGGAAACCGTGGTTTGTTGATATCGCGGAAAGTTGCAACCTCAAACCAGGCATTTTCCACAACCACGTGTTAATTCAGAGTAAAATTGGCGCGGACCCGAAATGTGCGGTGTCCCTTTCGGCTCCCTTCTAAACAGCCCAAGCCGAACAACAAAAGCACGCAGCACCTCCCTTCCGGTGGGGAAAGTCACAAAAAAAGGCTACTGGGGCCCATCGTCTAGGTAGCTTAACGGGAAACAACGCACGGACAATGATAACCCCCAGAAGCGGTGAAAATAGAACGTCCCAGCAAGCACCAAGCCTGCACGTAGTGGGTCACCCTCTGCCGGTGCAGATACGACGGGAACTGTGCCGAGATCTTCTGAGCAAAGCAGTGGTCAGTGATCATCCGGTGGACAAACATGGCGTTCACCTGCGAACCCAAACTCCACCCAACTGAAGGTTGGCGCACTATTCCCTTCATGTGAGAGGAAATTATAAAACTTGAGAACTTTGCCATCTACTTTCATCCAACTGCATGTGGGCCGTGTTCATGGCCCCCAACAGGAATCCGCATGACGGTTGTCAGAATTCCCCTAAAGGGTCCATGACCGTCCCTACCCCAAGAGGGGTCTTTTGACCATGGCGGCGTCAAAGGCAATGCCCTTGGCACTCACAGAAAAGGCCTGAAGTGGTGTGAATGTTCTTGGCAAATTGACTTGGAACTCACCCACCGAAAATGATCGGTTTTGGATGGCCTCTCTCGGTTTCTGGTAACAGAAGACAATAGTAAGCAAGGTATCCATACTGTGGATGGACGAAATCCTGCACCACCTAAGAAACCCTGGAATGACGATTCCCCATGTAAATGCCAAGAAACAGTGGCTTTGCATGGTTTCTTAGGTGGTGCGAATTGGATTTTGTTCATCCACAGTATGTTGGTTTCCCTGGCCTCCTTCTGGCGTCCCAACACTATCCAAGACACTTGGCAGGGTTTGCAGATTGGACCGGTGGGCCCGGCGGTGGGCGGTTGCCTGCTGGAATTGCGGGAGACCTCTAGACCATTCCTGGCAACCGAATGAGATGCTGTGCCGAAGGTAGGGGGATTGATGTTCTCCGGCTCCCTTCGTCCAAGGGCTCCCAACACACCCATACTGCTGAGTTTCAATGAACCCCCCCTTCCCCCTAGGGAAGAACATATTGCCTGTTCCTCACCATCTCCGGACTATCTGTTTTCTGAGCACTTAC
Organism: Effrenium voratum; assembly: GCA_963377175.1. Lineage (NCBI taxonomy): Eukaryota > Dinophyceae > Suessiales > Symbiodiniaceae > Effrenium > Effrenium voratum. The sequence goes on along the minus strand of CAUJNA010003289.1, from coordinate 105,369 downwards.
CAGCGATTTGCGAAGTACCCTGCCCCTGTAGCACTGCCTGCGTTACACACCCAATGTTCAACTGTCCTCTTCAACCAGCTGTTCCTCTTTCGGGTCGGAAAGAAAACGTGACAATTTCCGGCAGGTGCACTTTCCAGCGACAGGCCAGGTCAACTTAAGATCCCTAAGCCGCCAATTTCTAGAACCAGTTCGCCATGCCAAACCCCATCTTTGCCAGTGCCTGGCTGCAGCTGAATTGCTCTTGGCAAATAACGCCACTCATGATGAAAGTTCCTTCATAGGGAGCCTGCAAACCCAATAAGAGGCCGCGCAAAAACAATACCCAGCTATCTGCAAAGAAGCAGTCAGAAAAGGCAACCCCTAAGAGGATAGCCTGGTTTCTTTGTCCGTTGCTCGCGGGTCCCTTCAGTCCATAGAAGTGCCCAACATAGACTTCCTTTCGCGCACTTCACTTCTGGTTGTTAGACACAAGAATGCCGCAAACAACCAAAAAACAAGCCAAAAAGCTGAAAACCACCTCCCCCTCAAAAAAAAAAATGACAAGGCATGGGTCTGGCCTTTGGCCAGCCGGGCTGACCGAAGGACTTCTTCCAAAAAAAAATAAACCAGCCCCCCCACCTCGGCCACGCATCCAAAGGCGCCGGTGTAAGGCCTCGTAGTCCCCAGGAAGAACAGATTCGGCCGGGCCTTGTTCCTCGGAATCCGCTCGAAGGCGTTCCTTTGACGGCGGCTTTGGGGGGGTTCCGGGGTGGGCGGCTGGGGAAAATTCGCCCAGGTCAGTTGGAGTTGGTACCCTTTTTGCTTGGCTTGAAGTGAAGACGAAAGGAAAACCCGAAATCCTAGTGTTGCAGGGGGGTTCCCGATTCCCAAAAAATGGCATACCCCAATTGGTGCTTGGGAGGTGAGGGGGGAGCTGTCCATTTGAAGGGGGGGGATTTCCCAAGCCCCCATCCAAACCGGCAACTAGGATAACCTGAGGAAAAAAAACCTTGCAACGTTTGGCTCGGTCGTGATAAGAATGTTCATTCTAAGGGACACGGGTCGCTAAAAAAAAACATGTATAAGAATGTCTTCATTGCAACCCCTCTCTCTGAATCCTTCAATAGAAATGTGATCCCCGAACGAGATCCTTACAGGCCCCCCTTCCAAAAGGAAAACCGGTCAACATTGGCACCAAATGATGATACCCAGATGGAGTTCCCTGAGCCAAAAGCTGATCAACCGCGGCTTTTCATCAAGGAGCTTTTGTAGCATCTTAGAGCAAACCCCCTCAAACCTTCGGATCAAAAACACCTCAACTCCAAGCTAAGCGCCTTTATCGCTGAGGCGCCACATGCCAAACAAGTGCTCCGCATAGGAGTAGTGCGGGCAAATGTTCGGCATGTCCAGAGTCCGATGCTTGGCCTCCTGAGGCGACCCGGTCTCAAGCCCTCGGTTTGCCTGGCGTTTTCCCATGCCCTTTTCGTTTTGCCGGCGCTGTCCATTTGAACCGTGGCACCCTTAATCTTGGAACCCTCAGGAGAGGATTCGGAGGACATGCGAATTGCCTCTACCGAAAAGAAGCCCTGGCGAACTTGTTTACATGCTTTTGGCAGACGGAATCACAGGGGTGCGGGGTATGTCTCTAACCAAAATGTATTCCCCCCTTGACTTTGGAAAATCCGCTGCCCAAAAAAGGGGCACCGATTCCGACAAAAAAAAAAACAGGTCCGTGTCCACCCTTGACCCTGAACCGGGCTTCTGGCAAGTGCAGGGGAGAAGAAAAGAAAGAGGAAGTGAAAGCCCCATACTATAAGCGAGGTCCTCAAGAATTACAACGAGTTCCGCAGTGCTTCAAGAGCAAGCTTAATCCCGGACTGAAGCGGGGATTTCCTCTAGCGGCTGTTGCTTTCAACTTCAAGTGGCATGTTTGGAGTCCGGCCGTCCAAAAAAACATCTTGGGAGGGTCCTTTTGTTTGTTCTTATAAAACAACCCCAAAAGGGTACCTTCAATTATGAAACAACCCCAAAAGGGTACCCTCAAAAAACACACACACACATCTATCAGTCACCAGATGTCAAGTGATAAAAGGGCTGCCGTCTTACTCGTTCCCCGGCATGCGCCCAAGTTCGGAGGCGTCATTCGCCCCGGTGTGTTGTGCCTCCCTTTTGGCCGGTCGATACGGGAAACTCCCTCCCTGACAAGAACTTGAACAAAAATAGGGGAACACCTCACTAGGAGTCTGGGAAGTCCAATGAAAAGGCAACCCTCACGAACCTCCCAAGAATGAAACTGTTGGGAAACCTACAGGCAATCAAAAAATGGGCTTGCCTTAAGATAGCAACCCTCCAGAATGGATGAGGTTTTCCCTTTGGCTTCCCTTAGCAACTCAAGAAGGAACCCTTCGCCTCAAAGAAAAATAGAGTTGAAAAGGAACCCAAATCCCCGTCTCCTGACAGTGGAAGACCTGATCGAACTCCACCTCCTCCCCTCTCAAGCGATACTTCTTGCCCGCCACGTGCTGGACCTCATCCCTGTGGAACAGCGACACCAGGCCCTGCTGCAGGAAGAAGTAAATGTCCTCTGGAAAAGGGTGTGTGTCTGTGTTGTGTGTTGGTGTTGTGCGTTGTGTGTTGCTTTGTGTGTACGAGTGCGCGTGTGTGCGTGCGTGTGCGTGTGCGTGTGCGTGTGCGTGTGCGTGTGCGTGTGCGTGTGCGTGTGCGTGTGCGTGTGCGTGTGCGTGTGCGTGTGCGTGTGCGTGTGCGTGTGCGTGTGCGTGTGCGTGTGCGTGTGCGTGTGCGTGTGCGTTTGCGTGTGCGTGTGCGTGTGCGTGTGCGTGTGCGTGTGCGTGTGCGTGTGCGTGTGCGTGTGCGTGTGCGTGTGCGTGTGCGTGTGCGTGTGCGTGTGCGTGTGCGTGTGCGTGTGCGTGTGCGTGTGCGTGTGTGTGTGTGTGTGTGTGTGTGTGTG
>CAUJNA010003289.1:66798-96798 GCA_963377175.1 Effrenium voratum | reverse complement strand
CAAACATTCTTGGTGTCATTGTGTGCTGTCAACCCTCCACATGAATATACATGCTTGTTGCGCCGGTGGCTGTTGCTTTTAATATTCACTTCTTGGCAAGGAACCAAGTCCCATGTACCTCAGAAAGCAAACCATTTCCTTGCGGGCTAGATGGTGACGACCCGCATGAAAATATCTGCATCGAAGCATAAAACCCAGGGGTTGCTTGCTGTCACAACCAAAACGGATGGTAATCATGGGTAAATACGTTTGCTAGCACCTCACAAACCTTTGGCTTCGCCCGGCAAATAGACTTAGTATCGCCACTACTTAATCTAGTCTGGCCACTGCAAAATTTGGTATTGCCAGTGCTAAATTCAATGTCGCAAGCACTAAATTTCGTATCGCCAGGACTAGACTTAGTATTGCAACTACGCAATTTGGGTGTTGCCGCTACCACAAAATTGTCCAGACCTTCCGCGACCGAGCAGTCTCTATCTTTGCGCGGGACGAGAAATTTCTGCAGAGGGTTGATTCTGGATTCGCTCCGCGCAAAGATAGAAACCTTTTTTTGGCATCCCAAGGGATCACTTTTTCCCGCTGGGAGACTCGCAATACTAAAGCAGTCTACAAGGGATCGTTTCCACAAACAGTTCTATCTTATCGCGGGACCCCCTTTCCAAAATCATTTTCCAGACGTTAGCTTTTCTACCTTTCCGAGGATGGCTATAAATCAATTGGACGCTCAAACCAAATCTCAAACAAACGCTCCAGTAATACTACATTACTTGGAAACCCAAGTACAAGCTCATAAGGAAGCTCCGGCAATACTAAATCACAAGAAAACACAAACCACATAATTTCAATTCAACCGGACACCCAAACCAATGCTCAAACAAAGGCTGAGGCTATTTCAGGCAATACTACACTACTTGGAAACACAACTCAAGTCTCAAATTTGAAGCTCCAGCAATATTGAATCACAATCAAACACAAATCACTTCATCCCGAATCACATTGACACTCAAATTCAACTTCAAACAAAGCTGCAGAATTGAAAACCCACTTCCAACCTGAAAAGGAATCTCCGGCAATATTGAGTCACAAGAAAACACAAAACACAACCGAACGCTCAAACCATGGCTCAAACAAAGGCAGAGACTATTTGAGGCAAAACTACACTACTTGGAAACACAACTCAAATCTCAACATTAAAGCTCCAGCAATATTGAATCACAAGGAAACAGAATTCATATCATACCCAATCATATGGACACCCAAATTCAAATTCAAACAAAAGCTGCAGAAATACTACATGACTTGAGAAGCCCACTTCCAATCTGAAAAGGAATCTCCGGCAATATTGAATCACAAGGAATCACAATTCAACAATACTTGAAACGGATACTCAGCCCCATTTCAAAAGAAAGCTGCAGCCAAATCAAATCAATGAAACAACTCAAATGTGGCCTGGGCAATACTTAACAGTTCTAAACAAAGCAATCACGATGGGAAGTTTAAAGAATACTTCAGCGCCGGCTGATTGGTTGAAGGTTTACTAATCATAGGTTGACTTTACTAAATAGAATGGAAACTCAAAAGAAAACCTGCCCACCCACCCTGACTTCCCTCCGCCGACACCCAGCCAGATGCAAAAGCAGAGCATACAAAAGAGAGAACCAAGTGATAGAAAACTTCAAACTGACATGGAGGACGAGGAACAGGGACAGGATCGCAGAAGAGAGGTGACAAAAAATGGCTGCGGCACCTGGGCCCAGGCTTTCTAGTGTCCCTTTTCGCGTTGCCGTGAACCCGAAGCCCGCAATCGAACCACCCATCTTCTGCCTGCGAGGGATTTAGCGAGCCGGCCAGGGCATGACACCGGGGATTGAAAACTCCCCACCCCGAAGGGCGCCCTGATTTAACCCGACAAGCGAACTTCAAGAACTCACAACTTGGCGGGCAGTGCGATGTTTTCATTGTTTCCCCTAGCCGCCAGCCCCCGAGGGTGCTCAAGGACCATGGTCGCTTAAGAGCAGGGTACCGCTCCAGGGGGCGCTGGGTGCCTGGGAACCTTCGGGTGGGCTCCGGGCCGAAGTCGATGAGAGTCTCCAGGAGGTTCAGGAAGTCCATGCCAGGGCGGGGAAAAGAAACCAACAAGCAGGCAATGCACAAGACAAAAGGCGCAGACATAGTAGTGGGGGGTTGGCCCCCCCCATGATGATCGAAAAACTGATGATTCGATTAGGGGTGGCATTTCAATTGAAAGGGGGGCAAGAGGAACTGGCGATGCTGAGGATGCAGGAACCCACGGCCAAAAACCAACTGGGAAAGCAGAGGATGCAAAAAGCCAAAGCCAAAGCCACAAAGCCAAAAAGCCACCTGCCGGAGAGAAACTGGTAATGCAGAGGATGCGAAAAGCCAAAGCCGCAAAAGCTGCATAACCCCAACAAAAAGCCGCAAAAGCCAAACAGAGAGGAACTCAAAAGAAAGGATCAAGAGACCAAAGGACCGAGGGACCAAGGGACCAGAGGACCAGGAGATGCAAGGATGAAGGGGTCAAGACCAACTGAGCAGAGGCCCAAGATAACTACCAAGACCAGGCACCAAGGGACCAGAGGAGCAAAGAACCGCAAAAGGAAGGGACCAGGAAAGTGGAGGACCAAGGGACCTAGGTGACACCAAGGCACCAAAGGGCCACGGGACCAGGGGTGTTCAAGGAACCAGAAAATCAAATGACAACCAAAAGAACACAATATACAAGCAGCAGAGTGAGATTGTGGGAAGTTTTTCTTGATTGCTAAAAGTTTGTTGTCGATGGCTGATAGATTTTTGTTGATTGCCAAAAAAGTGTTTTTTGATGGTCATCCCGGTAGCGTGCGTGCGTGCGTGCGGGCGGGCGTGCGGGCGTGTTGGTGTGTGTGTGTGTGTGTGTGTGTGTGTTGGTGTGTGTGTGTGTGTGTGCGTGTGTTGGTGTGTGTGTGTGTGTGTGTGTGTGTGTGTGTGTGTGTGTGTGTGTGTGTGTGTGTGTGTGTGTGTGTGTGTGTGTGTGTTGTGTGTGTGTGTGGTGTGTGTGGTGTGGTGTGTGTGTGTGTGTGTGTGTGTGTGTGTGTGTGTGTGTGTGTGTGTGTGTGTGTGTGTGTGTGTGTGTGTGTGTGTGTGTGTGTGTGTGTGTGTGTGTGTGTGTGTGTGTGTGTGTGTGTGTGTGTGTGTGTGTGGTGTGTGTGTTGTGTGTGTGTGTGTGTGTGTGTGTGTGTGTGTGTGTGTGTGTGTGTGTGTGTGTGTGTGTGTGTGTGTGTGTGTGTGTGTGTGTGTGTGTGTGTGTGTGTGTGTGTGTGTGTGTGTGTGTGTGTGTGTGTGTGCGTGTGTGCGTGTGTGCGTGTGTGCATGTGTGCGTGTGTGCGTGTGTGTGTTTGCGTGCACAAGGACTTGCGTTGCCCGTGTTCAACAGAAACCGTGAGTCAGAATCAAAGTCGAAGTCTGCTCCCTACCTGCAAGCTTATTTGAACGCCTTATTTGGGGTCTCCTCCAAAATATTTGACAAACCTTATGGGCGGCTCTTTTCCAAATTTGGACAACTCGGCAGACTGAATCTGCGCCAGAATCGGAAACTACTTTCTGACGGAAGTTTAGTACAAAGCGTAGCTGGAACCAACCGAGCGTCGTTCAGCAACACGTTCTCCCGCAGCATCCACTCCCGAAACCTCTCGTCGCTGTAGAAGCGCACGTACTCGTCCACCGGCCATTGCTTCACCTGGGCCGAGGGACACCCTGCACCACCGGAGGGTTGCCCCTTGAACACCCCAGGGAGGTCAAATTGGCCAAGGCAATCTTGGAAACCACCCTGCCGGATTGTTTTTTTCCCGGAACCACTTTCGCCACTGTTGAGTGGGTCCTTGAAACCCCCGAGAAAAAAAAGAAGAAAAAACGTGGGGTCGCTACTAGGGTCCCCATGCGCTGGATCCCCCATTTCTATCCGAACTCCAAGCCACGAGGTATCCCAACCCTCCTGGCACGTCCGTCTTGCCCTCCGCCACCAGGCCTGATGCCATTTGCTGGTACTCCTCAGGTCACACCCGGCGGAAAAAGCGGCCCCCGCGGGTGTTCAGCTCAAGCAAACCCCCAGGAAGACAAGAGAATGGGGCCAGCTGTTTTGGGGGGGTCAGGCGGGGACATCAATCATGGGTTTGAGTCTGCCCAGGGGCAATATCAACAAATGGAACCCTGCTCCTCACGGGCTGCCCGCAAGCGGAGCTTCATCATAGCTACTTCGCAGGAACGTTGCAAAGCAGTGGGAAATGAGTAGGAACTGGTGAGAAGCGGCAGGCAAACCAGCGGTTTCCGTGGGGTTTTTAGCAGTGCTCCCTTCAAACTCCTGCCGTTTCAACCACTGGATGTTTCGGAAGTCCCAGAAAAGATTCAGGAAGTTCCCTCTCTTGGGACTTTGTGCCACAAAGAATCAAACGGAACTTCAAAAGAAACCAAAGGTGATCTTTGATGATTGTTTGGGGTTCAACCCCACTCCCCACCCCGCCCCACCCTCAGCTCCCCTCGTGTTGCAAGACAATCCTAGTCTGCCGCCACAACGGCTTCTCGTTCGGGTCTATGACAGGGCGCGATCAACTGCCAAATGAAAAACAAAACAGTTGCTTGAACATCATTCATTTGCGGTCCGTTAGAAGCCCCCTTCCGAAAGTGCACCCTCTTTGGGTGCGGAATTCCTCCCCTCTTCTGTTCGGGAAATGAGATAGGTTCAAAATTGGGGGGGGGGGGGTTCTGTATGTGCGAACCTGAGGTGACTGCATTTCCTTTCTTGCACAGTATGGTGATCAGGCCCCACCCCAACCGCTCTGAGTCAGCCACAACTTGTTTCGTGCTTTTTGTTTTGAATCCAAAACCAGGGACTTGGATGTTTAATCCAGGCAGGAAATGACCATAGTCCGAAGGGGCATCATCATGATTATAGCACCTGAAGAAATCTGATTAATCCAAGGTGTCCAGCCGAGCACGTGACAAGCTGGCAATCCCTTCTTGGTGACCAACTTAGAGGCTCTTAAATCCCATCAGCCACTGTACGTCCTTGATCTCGCTTCCCGAGCTGTTTCGTTTGCCCATGGTCCAAACCCCAAAAGAAAGACTGGGCTGTTCAAAATGGAGGATTGGCCAATCCTAATCCATAATCCCTATAAGAAAGCCACTACAAAGGCGACCTCTTGCATAACCCCAGGTAAGGATCTTGCGGATTACCTTTGAACAGCCCAAGAAGTCCTTTTGAAACTCTTTGCCACTCCCACGGTCTTTAAACCCAAAAAGAACGAGACTCAAAAGGGATCCTTGCATGATACACCTGAACATTGCAACTTGTAAATGGTGGTTTCCCTTTATTTTGGCACGGGAAAGGCCACGTGTTTCAAATGCATGGGCAAAATGGAGATCTCTTAAGGAGCCCTGCTCAAGGAGGGACTACTCTACCCGAACAGCTCGGAGCCCATTTCGCTCCGTGTCGAAGCTCCGCAGGTCCAGCACCTCCGCCAGGCCCACCAAGGAGGCCACGTAGCTGGTGAGCTTCCCCGCCAGCCACGTGGGGCTGCCCACCTCGCCGGCGGTCAAAAATGGAGTGACCACCAAAATGGCCTGCCCCGGGAAATGGAAACATGGACCAAAACCTGCGGTCCGATTCCTGGTGGGTTAATTTTGACCCATACCCAAGTCGGAGTGGAAAACCTTTCCAGGTCGAGAAAACGCTTGGTTTTGCCTTGGAATGGGTGAAAGTCTGAAAAGAACTGGGAGGTCTGGCATTCCCTGCAAGTTTCTGGAAGCCGTACCAACAAAAAACGAGCCTCCTCTACAAATAAGAGGTGTGTGGCATGTGGGTTCCATATCATGAGTCTGCTGGGCTGTTTGCTGTGAATGTCAGGAATTGTCCTGGTGGGCTTTTTAGGAGTGCTTTGCCAAAACGTGAAGGATCCCAACTGAAATGCGACAACACGGGCAGCCCATGTGTCACGGATAAGACTCCTGACTTCTTTAGGAGCCTTTTAGAATGGTGGCCTAACATCCAACTAACCATCCCCAACAACCCAAGAGATTGGTGCTATTTTGACCGTGGCACACGCCCCAAGCCGAGAAAGGCCCGAAAAGGGCCCAAAAACGCACAAGCGTGGATAGGGGAAACCTCCTAGAGGTTGCTCAAAGGGGTATTGGAGGTCTCCCTAGGTCCCCTTGTTTTTGTTGATAAGCTGCGCCAAAAAACGAGTGAAGGCCCTGCATGGGCTCGACAATTTGGTTGCCGAAAGGACTCCTCACTCGCAATATGGGTGACAAATTGTCCCTACATCGTGTAGCTGGGGTTCTGCGGCCTATGATTTGTCCAGGAAAAACATGTTGGTGCGCCACTTATGCTACGTGTTGAACCTCATTGGGCTCGGCATGCCTGAGTTTCTTTAGCCCCCCAAAAATGGAACCATTCTCCGTGGCCCAAACTCTCGCAGAATTTCATCACCAAACCCGCGCCAAGCAAAGAGATGGCCGCGAAGAGTGATGGTCCAATTTCATAACTCATGCTTGTCTGCAGGTTGTAAGGATGGCCATGACATGGCGCTTGCAATATGTCCAATTTTGGATGCGCGGAATTCGATTTCGGGATGGATACAAGAATTTGACAAAGAGAAACGTTTCGCACAACGAGGCTATGCAGCGGCCTCGTTTGATTCCCTACACGAACCCTCGGAATGATTGACACCTCTGGAAGTGGCCCCCATGGCCAACATCAGGTGAGCCGTGCCGCTATGACCTCAAAGTCTCTATGTCCATGGCACCAAATCTGCGGTGGAACAAATGGCCATGGGTCAAAATCCAAATCGTACCCCCAGTGAACATCCCAATCCCCACTAAAATAGGTTCTAAAATGGGTGGTGCACCTACCCCAAATGGGATCCCATTGGTTTTGACCACCACAGCCAAATCCCATCCACCCCTTTTTCACCACCCCATGGCGTTTTTGTTTTCCCGGCCCATTAAAACACAAAATGGTGGCCTGCCACTAAGTCCGGGAAGCCAGGGAGTGAGTTTCCTTTGCTGCAGTAGGGGCAGCCCCCGTTCCCGAGCCTTGGCGCCCTTGATCGGAAGTGGCACCAGGATGCCCGTGACGTTGGGCGCCCCTGCCACGTTGGGAATTTGGGCCTCTTTTTTGGTGGTTGATTTTCAAGGAGAGGAGTTCCACGAGAGAAATGGATTTTCCCTTGTAGTTGATCAGCTTCCCTCCAATTGGTGGTTTGGATTGGTTTGGTGTGGTGATTAAGGAGAGGTTGCATGAAAACCCCCCACAAGAACCACGGGGTTGAAATCACAAACCACCAATCAGCTGACATGTAGTTGATTCTAAAGGGACACCTCCTCCCAAAAAGACAAACACATGGAAAAATCAATCTGCAGGTTAGGGCCTTGATTTGGGCCCGTCCAATGCTGCATGGGCTCGTACTGGTCGAAGGGCCCCCCCGAGTTCCCGTGAGTGCATCCGATCTTATCCACCACGTGAAAGTGCCGGCACGCGATGGTCACCCGATGACCCGCACGGACCAGCCGGGAGATGTACATGTTGGTCGTGTCGCTGAAACCGAAGATCAAGAAATGCTGGGTCCCCGGAGTCTCCGCAATCCTCCTGCAAAGCCGGAGTCACTTGCCTCATGACGCCACAAGACTGGGAAAGGTGCTTCAAACAGATGCGTCGGCCCTAAAGTAAGTCCGTCAAACAAATTAGAAAGAGCTGGCCTCTGATTCGTGGTACTTTGGTTCATTGTCTGATAAAACAAAGAATGCCGACAGGAATCGAAAAGAGGCAAAAGTGCCGGAAAAGGGGATTCAATTGGGAATGAAACTTAATTGGGGAATCTTTAGGGAACATCACTTGCATGGTTGGATTGATGTCCACCATGTTCGAGGATGTTTCGACAATTCAAACATAGCCATGCATACATTTAATACTCGATATACGAATGGATGCATACCAGTCTGGCGGTTGCTTACCCTCCAGAGAGTGACACCCCATTTCAAGACTTTCACAGCCCCAACTAGCAGGTAACAGTAAAGGGAAGAACCAACGAGTTTCACCTCAGCAACTCTCAAATATGGTTTTTGCAGATTTAAGGGAACCTCCGTTGGACCGAGGGTGATTTTGAGTGCCACGTGGATTTAATCAAGAGTGAGAGAAACCAGACCTGGCAGTTCAATTGGCCTGGTCTGCACGCGCTTTGTGCAGATTCCACCTGTTACTCCCCCTGGTCTATTGAAGTTGTTTAGTGCTTAAAATGAGATCCTCATAGGGTCTAAACGAACAAAAACTACATTGGGATCCGCAGATTTCCCGCCTCGCCATTTTCCTTTCGGCTCAGTGAATCCCATTGGCTTATTCGCTCGCCCGCCCGGCTCCCTATATTTCCCCTTAACACATCAGCCCCAAGGAAGCCTCTGAAATTCGCGATGATGACCAAACAAATATTTGGGGAGCTGCTATGACCATCCCCGTCCTTTTGCTTCGCTTTCCCTTGCCTTTGGCTTCCCCGTACACGGTTCTGGCTGGGGGCCAATGGCTCCTGAGGTTCCCGAGGATATCTTGGTCCGGAGAAAAGCCCACTGCATGCACCAGGCGTCTGCAGGACACCAGGAGCTCCCCGGACGACCCGAAGACCTCCCAAGCCGCAGCGCCCAAAAAATGCATCCCCCCTCAAAAAAAAAGATATATATATATATATATATATATGTACTCTATATATATATATATACTATATTATATATATATATGTATGTACTCATAAATGTGTTTAGACGCCCCACCGAAAGGAAACTCACTTCCAAAAACAGCAACCAAAAGATGATGCTTAAAAGCGCCCAAAAAAAGGGAAGCATGCTCATTTCAACCAGGGCGTGTCCAGTGTCAAAGGGGTGGAACGAGAACCGGAAAACCGATTCTTTGTTGAGTGGCCCACCAAACAAAAGCCTTTCTTTTTGGGTGATGATTTGGGTGTCTCTTGTTTTTAGGGGATCCCCAAAAATGGCTGGTCTTCCTTTTCCTCCCTTTTAAGCCACCCCAAAAAGACCCTGAAAAGAGGACACACCGATTTTTCGTGCCTCCCGCGTTCAACAAAAAAGAAAGGGTTTTAGACGGACAGTCGAAACCCTGGGACGGGATCCTGCCATCTGGAGTATAAATATGGAAAATTACGTCTTCTCCTTCAGTTTCATAATTACTCTTGAAGGAGTTTTGAAGGAGACCGCGCGAAGAAAGATACAATCTAGGGGGTGCGCGGTGTTTGGTTTGAACCGGTTCAGCCTGAAAGCCGGGGAAGATAACTCAAGTGAAATGAACCATGAAATACTTTGATCCGGAGATACCCACAGCCAAAGCGCCCTGAAAATTGCCGGGCGCAGGTCAACGCAACCATTCCCCAAGCTAACCTGCAGGGGGGGGGGGGGTGAATGAACGTCATTTTGAGTTTCTCTTGAAAACCATCACAAAAGGGGCTTCCCTTTTTTCCGAGGACAGACGCATAGGTGTTTGCGGGCAACAGCCCACAAATCCAGACCCTGAAAAACCAGGAACCCTAAAGAAGCTGGCCACACAGCATAGACCCACAGAGAAACAGCTGAGCTTAGTTTGCTACCATGTTTCAGGGGTTGCGGCATACCCTGCCACCCCACAAAAGGTTGAGCAAGTCAGAACCCCATTAAAGCGCCTGAGAGGGGGGCCGCTGCCCAACCACCCCCTCAATGGCAAAGGACGGGTCCAACCCCCTTCGGTTTATCACTGTTGACACCAGGCCCGATTCGGACCCCTTCAAAGGGAAACCAACAGGATGGTTGTTGCTGAACCAATAGCAATCGTCGCACTAATTTTCAACCAACTCACCTGGGGGCACAATGAGCTTGGGCCCATGATAACGCTCTCTGGAGGGATCCCTTAATTGAGGTTGATAAGTTCCATCTCCCCAACCTTCATTCACATCCTAAAGTCGTTCATTTTGGTTGCATTCTGCTGTTGGGTGTGTTTGTGAGAGACGGGAGGCAACAATTTTCATTCTGGAAATTGGTACGCCGCCAGGACATTCTCCTAGCCTAGCGGAAAGCCGGAAAGCGACTTTAGGATGGGTTCACCCTCGCCCACAGATGGGCCCCATCTGTTTCTCTGGGAACAAGTGTTGTGCCTTAAAGGAAACCATACTGTGAAATCCTGCACCACCTAAGAAACCCTGGAATGTTGATTCCCGTGTAAATACCAACCAACCATGGTTTCCCATGGTTTCCAAGTGGTGCGAATTGGATTTCGTCCATGCACAGTAGGAAATGGATGGGTTTATAGGGGTCCTTCCATTTCGAGAATCCGCTGAGCAGCGGCAAGAAGGTCCGGAAGAATGGAAATCAGTGCTGACGCCTCTGCTTGAGCTGGCCATTTTGGGTAGGCTCCCGCTTGCCATGGGGAACCAACAGTCTGCCCTGAGGGCCCAGACTTTGGGGGTTCAAAGGCATCAATCACAGAGGTCACCGAGCTCATTGCAATCTGCGCAGAAGAGAGCCCTGGAGCAGCTTGCCCATAGCCCGCCACAAGGATCGCCATATAAACCCTATGAAACCAAGGAGGAGCACGTGCTAAAAGAATGATCCATATATAGGGTTGCACGAAAACCCATTCGCCGAGGATTGGTCGAACCGAAAATGGTGCTCCACAAAAAGCGATTATCAACCTACAGCGGTCCATACAAAGGTTACCCTCAACAAACATGTCTCCCAATGGAGTCTTCCCCCGAAAGTGTAGAAACACCGATGGGAAGGATTGAACCAACCTAAAACCAATCGAATCCATTCCAGTGACCTAAGAGGCCTTGTGTAAAGTGATTCCACCGGCATTTGCTGGATTCTTCCAGCCAACCAATACCATCTCACTGCAAAAGCAGCCGCCGTCTCAGCCCTCGCTGGGTGCTCCGGCCTGGTACTTGCCGTCCGCCTCCTCCACACGGCCCACTGCCGCAAAAACCGTCCGCGCCTGAAGCTCGGGCGTCAGCTCCTGCCGCTTATCGCTTCGATGATGTGTCTGGAGCCTTTGGGCAACCGACCAGTCACGGTACCCCAAGCCTTTAAGGGCAACCCCGGCTTATTGAGGCCTTGAGGGACTTTTTGAGAATTGGGGGGCTTTCCTTTTTGTTGGGGAGACGAGGAATCCAGTGCCACTTTCATGGGGTATTCAAGGCGGGGTGGTTTCCAGTCAGTGCCACATTCAACGAATTGCTATGGCCATGATTGCCCGGGATTTGTGGGGATAGTTTAGGGAGTCCCCCACTTACCCCAAAACCGCATGTGTGGTTCAGGCAAAATTACCTGTTTCTCCAAGAGGATATGAGTCACAATCAAACCCGGTACTGGAATTGTCTACCCAGAACCATGTCAAGAATCGGGGCGGCTTAACCCATTTACGGTTTGGATTCTCCCTTGCGAACCTTCAGCTACCCGGCTTTGATGGTGGCTCGCCTGGGCAATGTGGGATGTAGCCCACGCTAACAGCGTTGCAAGGGAGCAAAAATTCAAATTGTAGCAGTTAAGTGGTTGGATTTCAACCACTAAACCACAATAAGATCAAACATGGGGAAATGTGTCCCGTTGCAACAACCATGAGTAGACCATGAGAAACTTGGTTTGCCACCTGCAGCAGCTTCTCATGGTAGGACCGGGCCGTGTAGAAGGGGAAGTCATAGTCCTCGGCTGCGTGGCGGGAGTTTGACCCTTCCAAGCCGTTGGCTCCATGGCGTCCTTCTAGAGGGCTGTGGGCTGTGCGATCACTTCTCTGATACAACCAAAAGGGCCGAAGCCCAAAGACTAACCCATACAAAGAGGGGATTCCCGAAGATAACAGAGAAGTGGTTGGATAAACCCCGGTGATCCCACGACCCTGTAGACCAGACGGAGGCTGGCTTTGAAACCCATGTGTTCCCTTGGACCAGGGGTCCTCCGTTGGCTTAAACACCACCCGCCCAAAAGGTGAAAGTGAAAGCAAAACCCCAAAGGAAAAAACACTCGCCCCTCGATTCCAGTCATTTGCAAAACTTGGGCGAGGTGGGCAGCGACCAGACTTCGGCAGGACTTCGCGAAGCTCGGGACGGAGTTTTCGAGGAGGGGCCAGAACTCTGCACAGCCCGAGTGACTGACAGCCGAAGTCCAGAACGGGCCGGACAGGGGGGAAGACAGTCGCGGAGAGCACTCTGGGGGTGCTGGGAGGGGCGCACAAGGCCGGGCCAGACGGCAACGAGAACGAAAAGCAGAGGCAGAGCACTCCCCAATAAGCCAGCACCCGCAAGAGGCTTGAGCAGCCGCCTGGTGCCGGGAGGTTCTCGAGACGTCAGAGGAATGCTTCCTTGGACCTAGCCACGGCCATGCGCAGAAGGATGGTGCCCAAAGCACCTCGCTTGGGTCTGGCCCCAATAACATTGTCCGTTGCCATGGGTGTGACTCTGGTTGGGGCCAACTAGTTGGAAAGCCACGGGGCTCCACAAAAATGGGCTTCGCCCATTTCGTTGGAGATGCGACAGGGGTTCCCGACCAAAACCCACCCCCGAGGCCATGGAAAATGGAGCCGGTTCCCTCCCATCGACCCCGCTCGCGGTTCCTTCGAGCGAGCCGAGAATCGTAGTCCCACCAGCTGTAGTTCGTGGACTCGATAGTGGTCACCAAGTCGAAGTTCTCCTTTGCCTCGGCTTGGGGAACCGCTTTGAAACTGGGAGGGTGGGTGGGGGATGGGGTGAGGGGGGTGCGGGGGTGGGGGGTGCACACACCAATCTCTTTAAACGACTATTGAGTATGTATTTCTACCACCATGTGACGTTGTTTTTGTTTTTTCACGGTGTAGAATCATCAAACATGGTCACCAATTTGCCCGGAAGGCGGCAGGGTGAGAACCCCCCCCCACCCCACCCCAAAACCACGGCTTAAACCATCAAACTGCATAAACCAGTAACTCTGTGCTCGAGGGATGTCTAAAACCTTTTCGTTGAAACCGCGTCTTGTACCTGCTGCCCTTTTATTGTTCAACTTCTCAGCGTTCTCAGCAGGAAATGAGACATGGAATGACCCCCTCCCGCAGAAAAGAAAAACAAAAACGAACAAAAACCGAAAAACACTGCTCGGGAATCCGGGCCCACCGGTTCATTCCACCAACCCCCTGACTCGTTGAGTCATCTCACGTGCCCCGGCCCCGCCTCCGACAGCTTCTGCCAGATGCCGAAGGCGGCGCTGGTGACCACGCGGAAGTCCGTGCCGGTCCTCGGCTCGGAAGATGGGGACGGAAGCGAAGCCGGGATGCCGGGCGAGGCGAAACTGGGGGTGGGATTTGGAAAAGAGACTTGGAGCTGTCTTAAAATAGGGGACGCCCAAAATGGCGACGTTCCCGTTCTTTCCGGCTTCCGTTCTTTGCAGCCACAAAAAGGGTACCCAACGAGTCAGGGTATCCCCAACAGCCCGCAACCCCTTGGAGCCCTCTTCAACCCTCCCTGCTTGCTGCCCCAGAGCAGAATCGGGGAGACCCCCATAGCTTTCAGCCGTCGGGGAAACAAGGAAAACATGCAATTATTCATCTTGGTCAGGGCTCCCATCACACCAAAAGGAAGCTCACCCTCCAAGTTGCTCTTCAAACCTCTGTACCGGGAACCTAGAGAGCGTTTCCAACAATGGCCCCCTTTTCTCAGGACAAAAAAAAACACACCACCCTGCCATTTTCGTTGACAGGGACCAATTAGCACTCACCCCCCCCCCCCTCACCCCGCCCCACAGCCCCCCCGCCCCTGCCCGTTCCGGGGGTCTGCTGCAGTAACTTCAGCAGCGGCAGGGAGGACACCCCGAGCCCAACCACGCAGACCTCGCAGTCCATGGCCGCAGCCGATGCCGCCGATGGCGCGGATGCCGATGGCGCAGCAAGGGCTTCGCGCGGTGTGGGCTTCGGACGTTGGGAGGTGTGGTTGGAGGTAGATGAGCCTCTAAGACGAACCCGAAAGCCCCAAGTCGGAAGGTAACTTGCTGTTTGTTGGTGAAAACAGCAAAGTTCAATCAATACGGTCAAGAGCGAAGGTCCAACCAAAAACACATACTACTCCAATAAAGTCAGCATTCAACAGCGACGCTTGGAAGGAGCTTGATATTTGGGGATGGTGGGTCCACTATACTTCCCTTCAAGCATCTCCCAACACTCACGTTTGATTGGCTCCCCACAGAGCTGGTCAAAAGCACCGAGCCTGTCAAAGCCACATCATTCGGATTTGTGCTTGTCTTCTTCTCCGGCGAATCACGAGGACGGCATTGGGGAAGCGTGTGAGGGCTATTTTTGATAAGGAACCCCGTGGTATACAGCATGGGGATGTGTGTCCACCCACGACTTCTGTGGGGGGCGAAGTAAAATTCACAGCCATGTTTGTTTGTACAAGGCGATTGTCTGCGACAGGTTCGAGCCGAGATTGAAGAACGTGGCGATCTAGCCCTTGCTGAGATCGTGGCTTAAGAATTGCAAACTGGGTGGCCCCCGCATCCACCTAGACTGCCGACACGAATCCATTTCTCGGGGGAACCCTTTTGGTGGTAAGCCAAAGGGAAAAGAACCCATGCACTCGGCGTTGTCCATTGGTCCGCACAAGTTTACACTGCTAAGGACTAAGGACCCTCAAATCAGATTGATCCATGTGGCACGCAATCAGAGTCAAAGTGCGGTTCCTTAGGTTTGCACTGGCACTTCCGCTATTGCCTACAACAGAAGACTCCAAAGGCAGAGCAAGTGTACTTGGAACTGTACTCAGTCTTTCACCGAAGCAAAGCCTTTCGAACTTCGGGGGTTCCCTTGACTAGGGTCTTCCAGATTCAGGACTTCATGTCCTAATATTCCCTCACTCCAAATCCAGCTGGCTTTGCTGTGCTTCCATGGTTGCACACTTCGCCGGTTCCCGAAGCTCCCATTTGGAGGTGGCAACAGATTCGGTTCGGCCGATTTCACTTGGGCCGGCGGGGTCATGAGGCGTATCTGCCTTCTTGAGGAACCTGACACTTCAAACAGGGATTCTTACATTATACACCTGAACATTGCCTTGTAACTGGTGGTTTCCCTGTATTTTGGTGGAAAAAGCCATGTTTCAAATGGGCAGGAGCCCTGTCAAAGACCATCCGATTTCCACAACGTGGGTTCCATGAGAAAAGCGGAAAACGCCGTTTTCAAATGGCCCGGGGATCAGCGGGGCGCAATATCGTGGATCTCGCGCTCGCCGACCACCGGCAAGTTGATCCTCACCTCGCGAGAGGTGAAAACCAGGCTTGCTGGATGGCTCGTCTTTGTGTTGGAATCGGAGCCCAAAAATGGCTGCGTTGGCCATTTAATGAAAATGGCCATGGGTCAAAATCCAACTTGTACCCCCAGTGAACATCCCAATCCACCCACTAAAATAGGTCCTAAAACGGGTGGTGCACCTACCAACCGAAGTGGGATCCCATTGGTTTTGACAACCACAGCCAAATTTCCCGGATGGCTTGCTGGATGCGATCCATTGACGTGAACGGCCAAATTGATCACTTGCTCTTTCCTGAAACCCGAAAAAAGCCCCTGTGGCGGTGAGGAAAACGTGATAGACCTTGTTTGAAGGGTGCATCCTTTCTGCTTTAACACCATTTGTTGCTGGCAGATTGTGGCGGGGTTGGAGCCAGGATCAAAGTTGTTTCAGCATTCAGTAAGAAAAAAAAGCTTGTGTTGACAGCTTCATGCACTTTCTCGCTCATATGGGTTTGTCTCAATATGGGGGAACCTCACCTCCCGACGATCAGTGGTTTTCTCTTTGGTTTCCGTTTAAGCCAGCCCAGAATGGTGTTTCCTCATAAAGAGAAGTGCCAATCTTCGAACCTGCTAAATAAGCGCCTTGCTGCATCAACAGGTCCTTTCATGAGCTTTGTTTGAGGTCAAACCGCCTTCTCCAACGACTGCCATGCTTGCCTCTAACATCAAGGATTTCTGGGCAAATTACTGTGGTTCACAAACCGCACCATGGAATCCACAAGCAAAGGACCATCAAGTCCTGGACCTGCGAACTTGTAGTTGCGGAACAGTTTGTTGAGCCTTCTCGCTTGGCAGCTGTCGAAGACACTATCTACAGGGAATGCTACAGGAGGTTTGCCAAAGCAACTGGCTTTGATGGGCATGTCATTCGGGCACCACTGGGACCGCTCAAGCCGACCCGTGGAAACCTCAAAAATCGTCCGGTGATGGGCATGTCACTGTACCCAACTTCCAGCGAACATTTCCTGGTTTCCATGAAAGAACTTGTTGCTTCCGCCTTTCGGACTGTAAAGGCTGCGGAGCCATGATTTTTAGCCACGCGGGTCTTGGCAATTCATAATCCGGTGCGAACTTCTTGCGCGGAGGTTCGATGGAGAAGGGAAACTTGAATGAGAATTGTCCAATGATTCAAACTCAAGGTCAAGGGTGTCAAGGGTGTCAGTGGCTGGCAGTCTTCTGGGTTTCTGTTGAAGGGCCATTTATAAAAAGGCAGGTGGTTTTTCGCCCACTGGGCTAAATGGGCGACAGGCAGTTGCTGGAGCGCTGTTCGCAATTTGATCCTAAAGCCAAGAGGCGGCCGTGTTTTCCCCAGTTACTTGAATATCAACTGGGCAGAAGCTGTCCCCCATCTTAGGCGACGTGGCCTCTGCAGAAAGTCTGGCTCCCTGCAAGTTTGACCTGGAACCCACAAAGCCATGACTTTCAAAAGCATTTCCTTTTAAACAGATGAGAGCGCCCCCATAAAATGAGTCCTTGACCAGCTCTCATCTCTGCGCTGCACATGGAACATGACAAAAAAGGCAAAGAAGCCAACAAACCAAACCCAGGCAGGCAAAAGTAGTCAAAAGCAAGCAAAAGGCAGCAACAGCAAGCAAATGCAAACAATGGCAAACAAAAGCAAGCAAACACGATGCAAAAAGAAAGCAACGCCAAACCACACCATGCCCGACCAAAGCAGACCAGCCAATCTCAACCCAAACGCGAACAGCACCCAAACCCCAACGCCGAGCACGCAAATATAGAAAGAAAAATTCTCAGGCGAGCGCCCCAGGCACGTTCACATTCTTCTTCTCCCCCAGCCTTCCGTCATTCAGCACCTTGCCAACCGCTTCATTTTGGGAGGCTTAAGATTGGGAAAGCCCTCGCCATGAAACTGCCAACTATGGTACCGCCTTCATTGGGAGACACTTCTTGAAGCTGGCCACGCAAACTGCCCCACCCACCCTACCACCCTACCACCACCTCGCCCCCCTACCCAGATTCTGGCCATGATCTTGTGTTGAAAGGTGCTGTCACCTGCCATGAGAAGATTACATGAAGGGACATAACACCGTCAGACATAGGAACAGCGATCTGCAAGAGTGGGCACCAGGTCGTGGCTTTTTCATGCGGGCTCCGATGTATGGTGGATGACCCATTTCTGGTGGAATCTGACAGATTATTTCACGAGCGTCATGAAACCTTCAACTTGGAGAAAAGCGGTCTTCAAATGCATGTAGAATATGCTCCACCCGTTGTTTGCTGCTGCCTGAACGGCGAATCTGAATCCGCTTTTTGAAGCTGCTGCGCTACCTGCTTGTTGTTCATTATTTTGTCTGTCCTGAAATCCTCTTACTTTACGAAGTTTCCTTCCTCGTCTCTTTTGATGGTCAGGACCCCTCGTCCTGTCACCCAGTTTCTTACGGAGTTTCCTGATGTCAACTAAGTCAAACATTTCATTTTCTAACCAGGATTTGCATTCCAGGAGCTTTGCTTCAAGGAGCTGTTTGTTGTATGCTCGGATCTCTTGTTGTGTTGCGTCCTTCCGTTTCTTGCCAATTAACTGTTTGTCTGTTTCGACTTCGCGTTCACCAGGTGTTTTGAGGGGTTCCTAATGGTTTAGCTCACTTTGCACGCTATGCACGGGGGCGCGCCTTGGTGTCCACCCAATCGCCACCAGTCCCAGTCACCTGAGCGTGTCTCGTTTCGGCAGTCGTCCTTCCAAGTGGAGCAGAAAAAGACTGAAACCCTTCCAAGAGCAGGAAAAGAAACAATTGAAAACTGAAGCTTGAAAATTTCTGAGTAGCTGGGGGCCAGGTGTGGAACTTCGAAAGCTGCAGCATTTTTGGGCGTGACGCAAGCACGCGGACTCTGGCTGAGTTGGTTTTTGCGAATCTTACTTGCGAACGCTAGGGGTACCACGAGGAAACCGGCAACCAATGGCAAAAGATCGGCACTACAAACGGGCAGATCAAACACTTGAATAACCCTCCTTCTGGTTTCCCTTCAAAAGAGGGGCCAGAGTCTAGTTTGAACAATATCGCCAACTTGATTCTAGTGTCCTTCTAGTTTCCTTCTTGATTCTACGGGTAAAGCTCGGAATCTCCAAAACCGAAGGAGCTGCTAGAAATCAAAGTTTCGCCCAAATTCCTTCAGGGACCTCAATCATAGGGTTGGCAAATCTATTGAATAAGGTGGTGCTTGCAGAGCTTGTACGGAGGGGTGTCCTTGTTTGAGCTTGCGTGCCCTTTTTGTGCATGTGTGTGTATGTCGTTTGCTTACGAAAAGCCAAAGAAACATATATACGTTTGTGAGAATGTCCTTCTTTGCTTAAGAAAGATGCTGTTTGCAAATCAAGTTCCTCCCCCCCCCCCCCCCACACGCCTTCCCCCCAGCTGGGACTTTCACTTGGCAACAAACCCCAACGTGAGGCCCGTCTGTCTCCCATGTCCCGACGCCTCGAGAACGATGGTTCCTTGGCGGCGAAAGCGCCGAGTCTCGCTCCTCTCCCTTTAGCGACCAAATCCTTAAGCTACCAGAAACAACAACGAGCAGAGGGGAAAGACTGGAAGTCCCCTGAAATACCGGGAGCCCTTCCTTGACCAGCTGAAGCCGAATTGCTAGGTACCGGACCTCACCAAACGGGGTTCATAGGCCTTAAAGTGCCCAAACATGTTGGCAGTTGCAAAGGCTGCGCCAAAAAATGACGAATCTAGGGAAGCTTGTACAAAGTGGACCCTGTTGGCTTAGCCCAAAAAAGACGAAAGATCCGCTTCAAAAAGGTGCCGCATTTCGGAACATGCCGTTGTGCCATGTGAAGCTGCAAACCGTCCTTGCAGAACACAGGGGTACTCCGAACCTGTCAGCAAAGGTAGAAGCTTGGTCCTCAAAAAGCGTTTAAGGTTCGGAACGACCTTGTTTTGTGGTCAAGGGCAAATTCAGGAAAACCCCAGAAGCCCTGGGGATCGAGGTTCAGGATACACTCCTGAACATTGCCTCGAAGGGTCATTTGAAGTTCTTGGGGCACCATCCCTTCATGTCTCGGCCGTCCCCGACAGGTTCCGCCAAAAGCCGTGTCTGCGACATTTGTTGCCACCATCTCCGAACCCATGACTTCTGCTCACGTTCACATACGCAAGGTACATCAAACAAATAAACGATGGCAAGTCCCTTTGCAAGGAACCTTCATGTGTGCCCAAGTTGGTTATTCCTAAGGTCCGTGCTTGCCGGACGGACTAAAAGGGACCTCAAAACTAACAACCGGGGCTGGGTCCAAACAAGTCCCAGCCTGGGTGCTTCAAAGCAGTTGACAGGGTCCGAACACTTCAACGTCTGAGTGTTTCCAGTATGATCTTCCCATCTCTCAGAAGCCATACGCCTTGTACGAGACCGGAGGCGAAGCAAGGCCAGACCCCCATTGCGGCCCTTTCGCGCGCCGCTCGCAAGGTGTCCCTCACAAGCATCGTCTCTCCAGCAAGTTGAGATGAGCGCCCATCCGTGTCGAAAGAAAAACACGAGAAAAAAAAAAAAAAAAGCTCGGTGCAGCTGCAGCATCCCCTCAAATCCCACCTTCGCGGACTCCCATCCGGGGGCCTTTTTGCGAGGCCGCCATATGGCGCCTTCACAAGAAAAACGGGGGGGCAGCCTGCCTTGCGATAGAAAAGGAAAATCAAGGACAGGCCCTGGTAAAGACCCGGGCCCGGGATCCCGCACCGGGCAGGTTCTAACTTAGATGGGGTCCTGATCAAAGGACTTCCAGAAACCTTGGGGGGGGGGGGGGGGGCTGGGATACGTCCTGAGCAAGGGACTTCCCTTGATGCTTAACCCTCTCGGTGCCATTGCGTTGCTGGCAAGCCGCCATCTTGTAGCAGAATGCGCTGGCCAGGCTTCACGTCCTCTCGTGCTGGCCAGGACCCAGGCCCCAAACAGGGAGCAAGCCTCTTCAAACCTGGCAGCCTAACCAAAAACAACATCTAAAAAGGTGGTGACACTGCAAGGCATGCCAAAAAACAACAAACGAAAACGCAATCATGGGCCCCACCCCGATCCTTGCTGTGATCCTTCAAGACACAACAAAACCTGAGCAAGAAAAGTCGGCACATGTCAGCACTATGGGCCCGAGAAGCCCTGCCGAACATTGCTTCACCCGTTTCTTGGTTTTACATCGAGTGGTGGAGAGCTATTTTGTTGTGTTTGGTTCTTTTTCTTCTTTTTTGTTGGGGGGTGGGGGGTGGGAGGGGGTGCGTAGTTGATTCCCTAAATGTATGGTCAAGTATATAGGGAACTTCAGGAATCCATCTCCGCAAACAAGAAGAAAATAAGAAAGCTGCTTGCGCGCGAGCGGTTTGGCAATGTACCAGCTTCGGGAGTTGATTGAGCCACAATCTTAAGCCGATGTACCCAAACCGTTTTTGAGTGAGGCACGGATAATGTTGACCCTGCAATAATCAACCCCAGTGTTGTGAGAGAGCGACCGTTTCTGAATCTTTCTGGGTTTAGTGAGCAATCATCACTTTTAAAGGTATCCGGTGAGTTGAAGTTCATGTGGTTCTGTTACGGACCAGCCCAGAGCGCACAAGTCTCCCACTCGCAAACACGTGATCCCTGTCCAACCGAAAACCCAGGGAAGTCATCTCATGAAGCTCTGTGGTCGCAATCCCGCAGGAAACCCAAGACTTCTCCCATGGGTTTTGATCGCTTTGACAGGCATCTAAATGGCGCGCATAGAAGTAGACCAGTCACAAGTGGCAAACAGAATGTTCGACTCATAGCTTCAAGGAAGGGGCCCAAGAAAAAAAAGAAAAAACACCTTCACCACCCATTTCGCAAACAAAAAATGATTCGGAGAGGACATCGCCCCAAGACCGGAGCTAGTCCATTCCTGCGGCAGGTCTTGGTAAGTGATGGCCACCGCACTCTCGTCCCCTGGCATTGGAGCATTGGAGCTTCGAGCACAAATTTGAACAAGACATGGGATTCCAAAAAGTTCTGGGCGAAGAAAAATATGTCACCCTGCAAAAAGGTGGTTGGGGGGCCTATTAGTTCTATTCCCCACATAAACCACCGTTTGGGGTGAATTCGGTCTCGTGAGGTCGTTCTAATTCACCCAGAAAGTTGCATCCCTCGCTCAAGAGTGGCAGAAGCTTCATCCCATAAGATCACAGAAGGGCCCATCATCGGGCCCTGCAAAAAGCATGTTTTGCATAATGCTGAAATACGGGCGTGTCCAGCAAACGTCAAAACCTCGGGGGGAAAAGCCTGAAAGCATGAGCAAAATGAATCCTCGACGGAAATCTTGGGGTCTCCACCAGTGAGACCAAGCAACAACTAAGAAGGGGGAGCAAGATGCAGGCAAGCCAAGAAAAACACCAAAATGCAAACAATCCTCCGAGGGTCAAGGTAGGTTCGCTGTTTCTGCATTTCTGCACCGCGCATTTCACGAATCTTCGGGGCTTGAGGTGCAGAAAAGGTGTTGGAGACGTGTTTTCTCTGCGGGTCCTGCGCTTATTCCTGAAAGGTCCGCGGCTGGTTTCTGTACCTCGGCACAAATCTTTCGAGACATCTTTCGCGGCACCGGAAGACATGCCAAGAGCTGCCCTTGATGCTATAATCCGTCAAGAGCCGGAATGGCTGCCCGGCCTTCAGCCTCGGCAGATGCAAAAGCTCCGCTCTCTGCCCCTCTCCGCTGCCACTTTCTGCTTGTTTCTGCTTTCTCTCTCCGCGCCCCAAAACCTGACGCATCCAAGGACACACAACTCTCTCTCGGCTGCAACCAACCGATCGGATCCTCATTTTGTCAACGAACCACACACTCCGAAACCTGCCGGCCAACATGGACTGCAAAGAAAGGGGGGGGTTCATGCCATGGCAAGCAGCAAACTCCTCGAAGGAACAGAAGTGGCAGTGCCAACGTAGGCATTGGACACTTTGACGTCTCCATGCCCGCAATGGTGCCGACGAGCGGCATGTGTTAAAACAGGGGGAACGGCCAAAACTGGTGTCCTTTGAACCAGGGTTAGTCTTCAGCAAGCTCCCTTTGAACCCAGGTGAAACGGGTGCCCTCAGAAGAAACCCACCCACCCACCCACCCACCCACCCACCCACCCACCCACCCGCCCGCCCGCCCGCCCGCCCGCCCACCCACCCACCCACTCGCACAGAAACAAACCACGTGGTTTGGCCAAAAATGGGCTCGGCCCTCTTCAGCTGCAATTGGTCTGGACCAATTGATGCGGGCATGTCCGTTTTATGGAGGGCGCCCCCTTTTCCAGGATATGTTTTCAAAGGGAAAAGAAATGGAAAGCACCTGGTTTTAGTGAGGCGGTCCTGCATTTGAAGTCAACCCGTGTATTCATATGAAGCTTGTTGAAAGTGGCATAACGAGTATACACACTAGTACTCACTAGTACTCACTTGTGGTCAAACAGTCTCTCTTACTTTGCTATGGCTTGCTATGGCTCCAAATCAGTGTATGCTTACTTTGCCGTCGAGGCGGTGGCTCGTGCAAGTTGCTAGAGACAGTGGCGTGCTGCTCCTGAATAGATGACACAATTCCTGGGAAATGTAAGGAGATGACAAAACCAACATGGAGTGACTACTAGCTGCAATTGGCTACTAGTATCTGGATATGGCTCTGAAGTGCTCTGAAGTGTTGGAAATAAGCGCAGGTGACATGCAGAAAGAGCGACGACCGTCCGTGCGGAAAGGGGTTCGCCTGTTCCATGTTGGTTTCTGGAAGGGTGCAACTTCAAGAGTCAAAACTGTTCCTTTCGGTTATTCTCCAAAGAGGGACACGATAACCTCTCTGGGCATGGGTGTTGACCATGAATCATCCCATTACGCTCATCCAAACAATCGGCTCTAGCCTGCTCTAGCCTGCTGGAGGCAACTGGCCAGAGCCCCGGGCTTCTTCTTCTCATTGTAGACCTGGAGGGGTGATTCCCAATGCCGGATCTGGCGAATCAACCGAGCTGGGTGCAGCATGCGTCATGTTGTAATTGGTTCACCACTCTTCAGTCAATCGCACATTCATGCATGTAATGTTGACGCCGGATGAATAAACCGGTTTTCTTATGGAGGAGGATGTTCCTCTCCAAAAGTGATGAATCGCCGCCAAAAAAGGGACACTCTCCTTTTAATCAAGCAGGGGTGTATTAATCCGGGCTTCGAGTCAGCTCTCTCACCTATGCCCCAACATGGCCATGTTGACGGACAAAAGCCGCACTTGTATGTGGGAAACAACTCTCTTTCTGTGACTTCGTTGTTGTTGTTCCCTTAGCATCACAAAAAGTGGCAACCTCAAACCACCAAGAGCTGCGCATCTTGACTCTCCACTGACCACAGGTGTCCTTGTGAGAGAAAATAGCTGGCCGTGGATCTGGAAACCAGCCAGGAGCCACCCTCGATTTTCTCCCCAAAACTCCACACGAGCACCCGCCAACCACTGACGCCAACCACCTCCGAAACCGGGGGCCCCTGGAGCACAGCGGCCTCGAAGTACCCGGTGCGGATCTCGGGGCCCCGGGTGTCCATCAAAACCTTCACGCTGCCAACGGCCTGGGCATGGCATCGGTGGGGAATGAACCCAAAGACGGTTGGTTCACCCCTTGGGACGGGCTTTGCGGGGTGTGAAGGTATCAAGGAAATCACAAAGGGGAGGTTCAGTTCGGGGTTCCATATCATTCCCTGAGAACCGGCTAGGTCAGAAGAATGCGAATTTGATTTCGGGTTCTTTTGGGTGGGCATCGTGTAGGTGAGGTGTTATGTCCGCAAGTGATTTCCTAATTGAAATCCACAGCCGTTTAGGCAAGACGATGCTGGGATGGGAAAATCCCGGCTCAGACAAAAAGGCAAACATATCCTGGAGCGCTGCTTGGATATTCGTCAGGGAAGCAGGCGATCACCATGCTAAGCCGCCTTTTTAGGGCCCGTATTTTGGGTCCCCTTTGTACACACCCCTTTGGTAGGCGATGGTGTGGAGTAGCGCAATGCCATCAAAGCTGGTTCAAATCCCCCCAGGTACCACCAGTGCTGCTCACGCCGTCCGTGGAGACCACACCAAATCCGGCTACACCCCCCTTTGGTTCACCGCGCGATTCTCACACGTGCCTCGGGGACGAGCTCGTAGGCCTTGGCCAAGTTTTGGAGCTTCATGGTCTGCTCCTCGTGGTCTCCGTGAGACATGTTGCAGCCTGAGCGTCTGGGGGGGCCGGGGGGGGGGGGGGCTAAAAAGAATACAACCCCGAATTTGTTGAGGGTGTCGATGGGAGGGGTATTTGGAGGTGTTGTTTTGTGTACGGCGGCCGGCAATAGGTACAACATGCAGAAGCCCGCCACAAGTCCTCACCCAACCAGCGACCGACCCAGGCCCTAGCAACAGGCCTGAAAAGAGAACGAAAACAAATAATCGCAGGCAACCCCAACTGAAGCCTCTCATGTGTTTCTCAAGGAGAAAGAAACAAGAAACAACCCAAAAAAAACAAATCGCAAACAGAGTGACATGTGACCAACAAGCTTTTTGCCAGGCCACGGACGGTGTTCATCCCTGCGCCGATGAGACCTGCCAGCACCTTGCACGGCTCAGCTCTGGGTGACTTTCGCCAACTGCGGTGGTGTATGTTCTCGTCTCAACGAGCAAAGGTCTGGGTAAATCACGTTTCACCCACGCACGCTTGTGAGACAAAGCGTCCTTCAAGCAACTGGTCCAAGCAAAGTGCGATGAACCAACATTTTCTCCGACCTGAAATGAGAGCCTCCTTCTTCATGACACCAACTGGTCACAAACCTCGGTTGGTGAGGCAGTCAGCAACTGGCGCCTTTCCCACTGCGGCCCCAAACATGGCCTAAGGTGGCAAAACAATGGAAATCCAGGCTCCAACGTTGCAAGCAAGCCTGTTTTCGGTCTGGCCATCTGTGGGGACACATGTGGTTGCCCTTTTTCCAATGGCCATCACCTTTTCGGGTCAGAAAATGGTACTCTTGTGATTGATTGCTTACAATTAATGCCAACCAAGGGAACTTGGTAAAGGACACACATCTGCAACCCCTAGCCTGTCGCCATCAGCCTGTCGCTGTCAAACACGCGTAAACCTGAGAATCTGTCGCAACCTGGTTGGACAGTCAAATCCTGCTGTTTGACCCACATTCTTAATCAGCATTTGAATCACAAGGCTTTGCAAATTTTCACAGAAAACAAGAGGAACATGCGCCTCTTTTGGAGGGTCCTTGCGCCATGTTTAAGACGATCCAAACAGTCGAGTTGCCGGGTCGTGCACAACTACGTTGCAGTTCAACAAACGTCAGGAGACTCCATTCTACGGGAGACTCCAGAAAACCAAACAAAGCCACGCAACCTCGAACGACGATTCCATCAAGACCAACACTTGCCGGTTCTCAATCGGAACATCCACCTGGCGAAAAAAATCCGGGATCCAAAAAAAAAAGCCAGCCACACCCGGGCCCTTGGTCTCAGAGCTCCATATCTTGCCCCCGAAGGCCCACGAGCTCCACGAGCTTTCGACCGCGGCCTGGGGATCCCAGGACTTGGGCCCGATGGTGCAGATGATCTCCTCGACTCGGACGACATCCGGTGGCTCCCAAAGCCCCAACTCGGCGTGACCCAAATCGGTGGCTCCATCCGAGTCAATCCGAACCACCAAGAAAACACGGGAGCCCATGGGTGGGGAATTCACCCACCAACATGGGAGCCCAAAACGGTGTTGATAAGCACGGCCGAAACGCCCTGCCGCCAACCCGCCCTTCCGATCATCCGATCATCCGAACATCCGAACATCCGAACACATCAACGACATCCCGGCCCTGAACCAAGGGCCGGAATCCAAAACCGAGCCTGGAAAAGGTGGAAGGAGAAAGGGCCGGCCCTGAACCAAGCCTAAATCCAAAACCACCGGACGGGACAGGGAGAAATGGAATGTGAGAACAGAGAAGAGGAAAGCGGCACGAGCCTGGAAAGGGTTCAAGGGGCATGCAGGGAGGAGAGCAGAACAAACAGACCGGCAAGAGCGGAGGATTGAAAAGAAAGCACGGAAAACATGATAATAGATTGTGGGTGGCGGCGGTTGGCGGCGGACAGTCCGGGATTTGATCCTCTGGTTCGTGCAATTCAGTATTTTCAGCCCCCCTTCCCTCAAGCCCTGACAAATCAGGCATTGTGGGAAGCTCAGCCCCCAAAAGAAACCTAGCGAACTTAGGTAGCACAACTAGCTTTCGTGATTTGGTCTATTCGCTCAGTCCAAGAGGAATCTCTGCCACACACCCCAAGAAAAGGTCCAAGTGTCGTCCCAAATCTGAGCCAGATCCTTCCGAGGTCCAAAACCCGAATTTTCACCGACCGCTCCGTCTTCCGCTTCGCCCGCACGTCGCTGCGCCCCCCCAGGACCTCATAGGCCTGCCAAAGAAAGGCGTGACTGTTTCGGAGTACGAAACCCCTCTCTGGGGAGCTGTTTCGGAGTAGCCATCTTTTGGTAGGCAACCACCCCGAGCACCATAAAGGTCGCCGAGTATGTGCATCTCATAAGCATCCTCATCACAACCAACGATTTGTCACTTTCAGCTTCCAAGCCATCTTTTCCGCTTCTCCCGCAGACTTTCCTCTGAAGATATTCCGAAGAGCAAACAGATTGCTTGTGATTTGGCAGGCGCCACAAATGCTCGGATCATCGTGTGGGTACACTGTCATCTCAGAACTGCTCTGAAATGCATGGCTTCTGGGGTACAGCACCTTCACCTCAACACACCGGATAGAGCACACCTCCTGTCCAGTCCACCGGCCGGACACGTAGAAATTTGTTGACTCGTACTGCGCACAGCGCCGTTCCCCTGGCTCCTCAACCTCCTTCGGCGGAGCCCTGGTAAATCCGCTTCTCGGGTGAAACTGAACCTACTGAAAAATACCACAATAATGATGCCTAGATCAATAGGCAAAGGGTATATGACAGGGTATCAACGTGGCCAAGAGACCTTACCAACGTGTGACCAGCCGAATTCTTCGACGTGTTCCAAAACCCGAGCTGCCCTTCTAGTCCTACAAAGACGGTCACCAAGGCCCTTGCAGGCCACTGAAGCTGGTCTCGAGGCTAGCGGACCCTTCAGCCGCTCAGATTTGGGTGCTGCCAAGAATTCGACCAGAATAGCACGGGACCCCACCGACCCCTTCCGCCCCAGCCTTCGGGAAGTTGAAGGGCTTCTGCTGAAAGACGTCTGTCTCGGGACGGGCGCGGGGTGCAAGGGAAAACCGGAAAATCCCGGGCCTTTTGGGAGGAGGAGAGGACACTGCTTGAAGGGTGGTCCCTCGAACTTGCAGGTCAAGCCACCTTTTGCCCCGAAACTGGGCACACCCAGCGCGGGAAGTCGTTCTCTTTGAGCTTCGGAGTTCAGACATGCACGCCTGGCACTTGATCGGACCTTGTTGGCCCCCATGTGTTCCCAAAAATGCCCCTTCAAGACTCTGCTGGAAACTGAATTCCTTGCCTCCTTCTCTCCTTGTCCGGGACCCGACAGCATCCCTTTGAAATGTTGGGAACATGAAACCCAACAAGGTCTTCTCGGACCCTGGGTCGGACAAGAGCTAGATCCAAGCTGTCTCATCTTGAGCACGCTGGCCGACGTGGCAGTAGCAGCCAAAGACCAGGTTTGCATTGCACACATTCCCCGCCCGCCTCCGATTGTGTCCCTTCTGATCGAAAGTAGAGTCAAGACTCAATTTGTGTGTTGCAGGTTGAGCGGTAGTCCATGCCCAACCTCCCCCATGATTGCTAGAAAGAGGCTCTGTTTCACGTGTCTACCCTAAATAGATGCATACCTATATATATATATATATGTGATCCATACCCCCCCCATGAACATGAAACCTGACGTTCAGGAGGTCCCTTTGGGAAAATGGTCTTCCACCAGGACCCCCCCCGCCCGTCATGTCACGTCACGTCAGCTTCCACGCTGGGCCTCCGCGCTGCCATGGCGCGCACACATGCTGCGCCTGGAGCTGTCCGACCTACTCCTAGGGAAGCCAGGCCTCTGTGTTTGGTACCCTTTTTGGGTTGATGTTCAGGAAAAGGGTTCCAGAGGGCATGGAAAATGACCACTGTGGTACAACAAAAAGGGTCGAAGCCCAAATACTAACCTCACAATTAAAGAGGGGATTCCCTTATATCACAGAAGTGCCGAGTGATCCCACAACCATGTTCCAGAGGAGACAAACCTCTACCCCTGATATACCCCGAAAAAAAGCAGCCTCCCATCAAGTCGACTCGACCACGTTGGTAAGTTGGATGCCATGAAATCACCAAGAACAAACACAATGTTAGCACTGGAGTCACTGGAGGTCTGGTTTCGGGCAAACCGGGAGTGAACGGAGGTTTACTAAAGTGACCAAGAATCAATCAGATAGCACACCCAACAGGTATAGCCAGCACACCTTTGGAGATGCCCCGGGAAATGGGCCGCCAGCTGGAGGTCCATGTGCCTCACTACAACTCGGGGTTCCCATTCGATCAGGGCTGTGGAAAATGACCACTGCGATACAACAAGAAGGGCCGAAGCCCGAAGACTAACCCCACATTCAAAAGAGGGGATTCCCAAAAGTATTGCAGTGGGGATAAGCCCCGAGTGATCCCACAACCCAGCATTGGGTTGCTTCAGCCCCCACCTTGACGGCCTCGGAGACGTCGCCACATGGAGCAGTCCAGCGCTTTCCCGAAGCCGGCGCCGGCTTCGGAACCGACCAAATGGGCTGAGGATCGGAGGTGTCGCCGCGCCAGTTCCACAATCACATCCATTGGCTGGCAAAAACAACGGAATGGGGTACCAATCTGCATACATATACATATGGAGTAGCTACGAGCTATACAAGGGTGTGTGTGTGTGTGTGTGTGTGTGTGTGTGTGTGTGTGTGTGTGTGTGTGTGTGTGTGTGTGTGTGTGTGTGTGTGTGTGTGTGTGTGTGTGTGTGTGTGTGTGTGTGTGTGTGTGTGTGTGTGTGTGTGTGTGTGTGTGTGTGTGTGTGTGTGTGTGTGTGTGTGTGTGTGTGTGTGTGTGTGTGTGTGTGTGTGTGTGTGTGTGTGTGTGTGTGTGTGTGTGTGTGTGTGTGTGTGTGTGTGTGTGTGTGTGTGTGTGTGTGTGTGTGTGTGTGTGTGTGTGTGTGTGTGTGTGTGTGTGTGTGTGTGTGTGTGTGTGTGTGTGTGTGTGTGTGTGTGTGTGTGTGTGTGTGTGTGTGTGTGTGTGTGTGTGTGTGTGTGTGTGTGTGTGTGTGTGTGTGTGTGTGTGTGTGTGTGTGTGTGTGTGTGTGTGTGTGTGTGTGTGTGTTGTGTGTGTGTGTGTGTGTGTGTGTGTGTGTGTGTGTGTGTGTGTGTGTGTGTGTGTGTGTGTGTGTGTGTGTGTGTGTGTGTGTGTGTGTGTGTGTGTGTGTGTGTGTGTGTGTGTGTGTGTGTGTGTGTGGTGTGTGTGCGTGCGTGCGTGCGTGCGTGCGTGCGTGCGTGCGTGCGTGCGTGCGTGCGTGCGTGCGTGCGTGCATGCGTGCGTGCGTGCGTGCGTGCGTGCGTGCGTGCGTGCGTGCGTGCGTGCGTGCGTGCGTGCGTGCGTGCGTGCGTGCGTGCTTGCGTGCGTGCGTGCGTGCGTGCGTGCGTGCGTGCGTGCGTGCGTGCGTGCGTGCGTGCGTGCGTGCGTGCGTGCGTGCGTGCGTGCGTG
>CAUJNA010003289.1:20000-66698 GCA_963377175.1 Effrenium voratum | reverse complement strand
GCGCGCGCGCCCGCGCGTGAGGCGCTGCGTGCGCGTGTGATGCGTGTGCCTGTCGTGCGTGTGCCTGTGATGCGTGTGCGTGGGTGAGGGTAAGGCACGCACCGGAGCGGAGCAAAATCACATGACGTGCATTAAAAAGCACAGCTCACACAGAAGGCGCTCAAGACATACAGTGATTGTATATGAAGGCCGCCCCGCGAAGAGGGGCCATCCCCCATAACCTGTGCATTCAGGGAGATTCACCGTGATGACCTTGTCATGGCTCCTGCGAGCCCGGTCTGGGATCCTCACTTGCCCTTGGTTTGGCCTATGTTAAGCCTTGGCAATGCCAATCCGTTTGTGCAGGTCTTCGGCATTTTGGCAAAGAGTGACACGCTCCCGAGGTTCGAACTTGGTCCTAAGCCCTGCACAGTGACCGAGTATGGAACAAAGTTGAGAATATCACCTAAAGGGTACGCCATCGCTCAACGCAGCAAAATGGAATGCAGCGCAAATCCAATGTCATGCAACAGAATGCAATGGAACAGTAGGTTTCGTTGCATCACGGTACGCCTACAATCTCCCGTTGAACTGCCTCCCCCCCCCGAACCGAAATCGCCGGCGGCTTCTCGCTGGATCTCTATGGGTCTGTGAATTCCCTTCTCGTTTTGCATCTTGCCGGTTGCTTCTTGCTCACCCCAAACCCCAGAGCCAAGCACAGCTTCAGCCACCCATCCCAGCTCAGGCAAGGGCACGGAATACGCGCGGAAATTTGCACCTGGGATCGAAAGTGAAAACTGTCCGTGCAGCCTCCGGGAAACTGCAACGTCCCCGCGTGTTTTTAGGCTGAAGAAACAAAAAATGCTCAGTCACCACCTGCTCCCTCGGGACATCTGCGCTCTAATCCCGAGAGTGGACCTTCCTCCTGGCCAGTGCTGAGGAAACACAAGCCGTTCTTCTCAATCCTGGCCCCACACACACGCTAGGGGCGGATGGTGACGCACATAAATCATAGGGGAGCAAAACAACAACCAAAACCTCTAGCCACCATCAGCACAAAGTGCACCCTTTGATTTATCTGAGAGTTCTTGAGGGAACCCCCTTTAAATAAATGATTTAGGGAAAAAAAAACTCTTCACCTCCGGCGCCTTCACCACGACGCGAGTCTTTTTTTCTTGCTCCCGGCATCGTCCCCGCAAGGGGCCAGCCCCTTCTTCAAGGGCCGAGATGTCACAATCTCGTGGTGGATGTGAAACACGGCGCCTTGGCGCAAAATGGGCGTGTCTCTGTTTAGGGTACCTCCTTCTGGTTAGTATAAAGGGACATGAAAGGACAACCACCATTTTGGGGGTCGCCTTAAAAAGGACACACCCAAATCCGAGTTGAGGTCCCGGATTCATAAACGCCAAAGCATCCAGTCTTTAAATGTATCATTTTTCCTTGTAGCGCCGCACACACAGACACATTCACACATCCACCTCAGCAAGAAAAACTTTGCAGTTCCTCATCTCAGTACTTCTGGCGAATGCTCTGAGAGGAGGTCGAAGAGTCGGCCTTACTTTGTGGGAGCGGGAGTCAGCTCGGTGTTTCCCTGCGCCGACCCCATTAGCTGCAATTGAAAGTCCCTCCAAACCGAAAACACCAGAAGCTCTTTGCTGCCGCCATGAATTGAAACTCGTGTTTTTTTTTGTTTTTTTTTCTTCTTTTTTTTCGTGGGGTTGAAACGGTTAAGCTTGCCAAAAGGACCACTCCAGTCCCAAGGAACGAAGCTGCATTTGGTTTCTCCAGGCACTGAATTTGCTTCACCTCGGATTTGGTGAACCCGCACCTGCGACAAACGCGGGCACCCGTGTCCGTTTTCCGCCAGGCAGACGGAAAGCGAAACCGCCGAACCGCCGAAGAGCCGAACATCTCGGTCGCTCGAAAACTCCCCCGCCCAGTCGCACCGGGCTCCCGCACCGTGGCAGCTCTTGAAGGCCCCCTGGGGGAGAATGGTTGTGACCGTGTTTCCCATGTAGACATCCACGAAGGCTTCGCTTAGTCCCAATGGCTCTGGCTTCCAAGTGGCGCGGCAAAGGCGGCACCGAGGCACCGGCCAGCGAGAGAGAGCTCAAAGCTCGCCTCGCCTGAAACCCTCACAAGCAACAACCAGGCCCCAAAACAGACCATGTCCGCTGCACTTGACTCGGCAGGCGCAAAATTGAGCACACGCATCTGCATGTGCCATTCATGTGCACGAGCCTGCGGCCGGCAAGCGGCCATCCTTCCACGCTTGCGGAAGGAGTCGGGTGCATTTCCGGACAAGCTCATCTCTTTTAGGTCGAGGGGTTCCAGGCCAAGGCCCCGTTCCGCGACTTGATGGATCTGGCGCCAAAGGTTGCTTGCCCCCTGTACCACGCAGGTGGAGAAAGTCCAACCCACAGAGGGCTTTTGGGACGTACCCGGGGGGGCAACTGAGAGATGGAAGCTGGCAACCGGCCAGAACAGACGAACAGACGAACAGCGCACAAACACAAAGCAAGCGTATGGGTGCTTCCTAAAATTGGGGCCTCCAGGAAAAGGTGGTTGAGGGAAACCAAATGAATACCCCGGATACGCATGAAGAAAGAGGTCCGAAATTTTGGGAAGCACTCACAGTCTCCCTGAAGGGCCCAAAACCTCCAGTTCCAACGGAATCTGGCGGGTGGCAGGCTGAGCTGTTGCACTGTGACGGGTTTTTCGCCAGAGAGAGGCTCGGTGTCCAGTGGCTTCGCATGGTTGCGGAAACATGGCTGTGGGTCAAAACCCTGGCATTCCCCCCGGGACCCTAGATTCCGTCTAAAAGTGTGCCAAAGAATAGGGGGGGTTACCAAACAAAAGTATCTGGGTTTTGACCCGCACCCACCTTAAAGCTCCTCCATTCCTGCACGAATGCTGAACCTCTTAGTCTCGCGTGGCTCGGAAGATTCATGTCGACAGCATCGTGTCAATGTCATCTTGCGGATGGCCCCTTGGGGGCAAGTGGGCCTCATGAGAAGCTACGCCACACTCAGATCCCGTCAACCGCATGGGCAAGCTCCCAGGAGTCAGGATACTCAGCAAGCGCTTGCCAGGTCCATTAAAG
Source organism: Effrenium voratum (assembly GCA_963377175.1). Classification (NCBI taxonomy): domain Eukaryota; class Dinophyceae; order Suessiales; family Symbiodiniaceae; genus Effrenium; species Effrenium voratum. Next base: position 63,616 of record CAUJNA010003289.1, on the reverse strand, counting down.
CTCCATTCAAGGGAAACCACCCAACAGTAACCTCTGTGAAACCCTCAAAATTATCACTTCAATGGACCCAGCCAAGCGAAGCCCAGCACAATTCCTTCAAGCAGATGGCGCTTCACAACAAACTCGCCCGGTTGACTCCTTAAGCGGGGTGGGTACCCTCCCAACATGGAAGTGCACAGTTGCTCCCTAAGGTCCAAAGAGATCTGTGCACCATGTTGATGGGAGGGTATGGACCCCTGGACCCATCTTGGCGGTTTCGGTGCCCAGCCAGTCCCAGAGTGCCTGGAAGACGATGCTCAAACGTGCGGCTTGCTGCCTTGCACGCAAGTCACCCGTTTGAGCTCAAACAGCTGCTGGTGTGACCGCTTATGCGCAGCCGCAAGTGGACACAAAAGTGGAGCACCTTACCAAGGATTCAAAAGGCCAAACAACACAACCTTTCGCAGATGTCAGTCTTTTTGGGGGTCATCTCAATGGAACACAGAAAGCAAACCACAGTAGGAAAACTTAACTTCTGCCTACAGGCCCGCCAGATCTCCGGGAAAGCTCAAAAGGAGAAAGAAAAAAGCTGAACAAGTTGCATTCTGTGCAGCTTTGTTTCAGACCGCTTGGGCCTTGAAAGCCCACTACTGCTCACTGACTCACGCCTGGCACCATGAATCCAGTCAATCCCGTGCGATGGCAAGATCTCATTGAGGTCTGGATGGCGTCGAGGTCCGATCACCCAGCTGGCTGTGACCTCCCTCAAGCTAGGTGCAAGGATGTCATGATAATTTGTGCGAAGCACATTGGGGTTGATCAATGTTCCATTTAGCCCCCAAATGACCATGGGTAACTTTTCCCATTCAGTGGGAGATGTCATCTTTTGGGTGGGTTTCCCCAATGGTTATCCCATGTAACGAACCTTTTGATCAACCCCACGTCATGTGGGGGGGTGCTGAATATGGCTCCAAGAGTATTGAGCCCGTGTATTCCAACGCCCGTAGCGGAGGGTTGATGTCTATGCCCCATAAATTCGCAACCAGAAGTGTCATTTTGGTTCAGTACAAGGTGCAAGGTCTGAATAGCGGTCTGACAATGCCCTCATCGCCCATGGCAGGCATATTAGATCTCACAAGTCCTGAGTAACCAGCAACTCCCCACTGACTTGCTGGCCAAAACTTTTGCAGGGTGACCTCCCTGATTTCACAGGAACCTTTAGGGCCGACTCCAGTTTCCATTTAGGGAAGAAACCATTCCTTTTGCCCCAATTAATTTTGACCATTCACGCTGTGTAAGCTTGTATAGCTCCCGCAAAGAATGAGACGGCTAAGGCACCAACTGCACTGCGCATCCGCATGGTTCGCATGAGTGCTTCCCCACATGAGTGGAAAGGTATCTGCTTGGAAAAGCTCCATCTTGATGTCCGAACGTGCTGGTCTATCACGACGCTAAAGAGCCTGAAGCCCAAGGAACGTTCGCCCCAAATAGGTTCCGGGATTGGGCCACTGGGCTCCGTGGCTTTTGGTCTAGGTGGAAACAAAATGGTAAGACTTGTGCAGGCCCTTACTACCCCTTTGCTAAACTAGGAAGAAGCCTTCTGGCTTGGTCAACAGGGGTAAGGCGCAGTCTATCTGCCCCAAGATCGCCCCATTGCGAAGTCTGGTGGTTCGTCAGCTCAATGCATAACAAATACTGACCGTCAGAACTAAGTCTGCGACGGAAACTGCCTGGTGAAAACATGCTCCGATTTCCCTCCTTGTAGAGCTGGGGGGCGATGGAAAAACACAACTCCCCACCCGCGGTTTTTGGATCCAAAAACCGGGGTGGAATGTGTGTTGTCCAGTTTCCCCACGGGGACGTGACCGCGTCCATCCGATTCATCCTGCCCTCCACGATTTTGGTCAAGAACTTTTCGAAAGTTCCAGCTAACAGCCAGAGGCTGTGAGACTCACTCAGCTGCGTCCTGTCAGGGGGAAGCAAGCCGCATGGGTCAAAAGGTCAATCCTCCTTCACGATTCAGTTCGCAGTTCGGAGTTGAGTCCCAGAAAAGGCTCTGGACACATTCCAAATGATTGCGCAACCTCGAAGGCAGGGCACCATTTCGCTGTCGGACTTTGAGACCCCCGTCAAACAAGATTGATGGAAAAAAGAGGACTGGCAGCGCACACAGCATTCATTGAAGGGAATTCTTGGATGATTCACTTGAGCCCCTGAGTGGTTTGGCAAAAATGGTGCTGTTCCCAAAGGATCTGAATATGTTTGGCACAAACTTTGGGTGCAGAGAGCAACTTGAAAATTCTAGATGAGCTCTGCAGAAAGTGAAGCTAAACTGTCTAGTAAGGTGGAAACGGCCATGTTCAAAACATCAAAGCAGAAAGCAGCCAAACTTTGAGTGGAAATATTGTTCCTTGGTAACACACCCAGTTGAGTAGAGATACTTTTTATCGTGAAGTCTTGCGCTGAAACCCCAAACCATAAAACATGTAAGGTTGTTAGATTTTGCCCAAAAAGATCTATCCCCTAGAGGTGTCCTGATTTACCAGTGACAACTTAAACAAGCCCAGTCGGAACACTTGGAACAGCACCCTAAGCAAATGAACATGGGACATTAAATTTGCCAAGATCACCTGAACGCTTTGAGGTCTTGACCAGCTGGTGTTTCCTTCGGTCGCCCGCGAAGCAGCAAAGCGTCTAGTCGTCTAGCGCCCTTTGCGCAGACCCAACGTTAACCTGACACGGCAGTGCGTTGTGTTGCTGGTCAAAAAAAAATGGGGCTCTTTGGATTTGTTTTGGGGGGGGAGGCCTAGAGGAAACCATTGGGAAACCAAAAACATGTTCCCCTAAGGGCCAGCCTTTTGGATCGCTTAGTGGATGTCCGTGGGGCAGAAGGCAAAAGGGGCACTCCCGTTTGGTTTAAAGGGGAATCCCGAAAGGAAAAAGAGAAGGGCATCACCCGAGGTGTGGGCTTTACATGTGGAATCGCTCCTTTGGACACGAGTTGAGCGAAAACGATGCCGGAGGGCTGGGAGAAAGTCGGCCGTGAAAAAGCACACCCCACCTGAGTCACTTGCTCAGAACCCGATATTATGATCGTAATCCCAGAACCACGCTTCAAGAATTCAGAGGCGGATATCCGCCTCTATTTATGGTTGGGATAATATCCCTTACTAACCTTCAGCTACCCCGGGTTTTGAGCACGTGGCTCACCTGCTTCCTTCACACGCACAAACCACACTGGTTTTTCGCTTCCCACATGGCCAAAAATTGACCCTTGGCGGAAGCTGAAACTGAAAAAGGCCCCGGTTCACAGAGGGCAAAAGCTGAACGCAAGCCTTTGGCGATCGAACAAAACTCCATCCGCAAGCCGTTGGATCGTTGCTCAGACCCCCCCCCCCCCCCAATAAATCAAAAAGGAGCCACGCTTGTCTTAGCGGCTTGATCCCTTCTCAAAAACTGACCTGTTCGAACAAATTCCAACACCACAAGTCCAATGGCTGAGACTCGCCAAGCCGCTTGGCTGGCCCCCGGGGTGTGGACGTTTTCTTCTTTTGTCGGAGCTCGAAACCCAGGGATTCGAAGATTTGCTTCTGGCGTCCAAGGAAAACAAAAAGGAAAGAAGGAAAACAAGAAGAAGAAAAAAATGAAACCAAACCGGGCGCGCAAGTGTTGCTTACCGCTTGTCGCCACCAATAACATAGGCACAAAAAAACAGAAGGAAAAGACACGGCCCTTGCGTGTCTCGCGTGCGAAAACGACCGCGGTTCCGTTGCGTCGGCCTCAATCATGCGGGTCTCTGCCGCTTTGGCGAGGGCTCGCCCACGCGCCCTGGCTGAAGCTTCGATCGGCAGCGTTGGATCGGATACTGTGGATGGAGAAAGTCCTGCACCACGTTGACACCACTTTGACACCACTTTGACACCTGTCGGTATTTACAGGGGAATTCTCTTTCCATGGTTTCTTAGGTGGTGCGAAATGCATGTTGCAACCATCCACTTTGGGGGTTACCCCTGTTTCTTGGGCAAAACAGAACGGACGCCCCGGAGGGAAGCTGAAGCTTGAGACATGAGACTCGAGATAGACTTCAACCGCGCAAACAACAACAACAAAAAACGTATAGGGACATCAACCCCGGAATTCAATCGGTGGACCTTGTGATCCAAAAATGAAACTTGGAAAGAACATCATTTGCTCGGAGACTCATTGAACGGGTTCTAGCCAACGCGTTCAGGACAATCACGTGTTCGTTCTTAGCATATTCGGAACGCATTTAAGTTAGAACCCATTTAACATGAGTCACTCAAGCCGGATATCATTCCACTTCATGGAAAGCGGGATCGCAAGAAGGCCCATCAATTTGCCGGCCGCGAGACGAAAGCAGCCGGAAGCTTCCGGCTGCTTGGTGCTTGGGGAGCCGAAAGCTGCCTCTGCATCCGGGAAGGGAAGTCAGAAAGCATCCGGAGCAGAAAAAAAAAAGACAAAGGAATAAAGGAAGGAAGAAAGGAAGGAAGCAAGAAAGGAAAAAAACAAAGATAGATAGAAAATAGACATATAGGACACTAGAAAAAGTGAGACCTGGCCGCCCACTCCATCAGGATCAAACCGCTCTCCACGATGCCTCCGTCCAAATGGTTCCGCTTCTGCCTTGGTCCCGACCCCTCCGATTCCCTGCCCTGCTCCGAAAAAGACCCAAGATTCGTGGCCCCTAAAAAACCCAATGCGTGTGTCGCAAAGCTACGGCCGAAGCGAATCCCAAGCCGGCCTGGGCTCGAGGGCTCAAAATAAACCCGGAAAGCACCGCTTGAAGCAAAGTGACTCCGCCAGGCTCATTCTCAAATTGGGACCCAGAGCGAGGGGTCCACGATGTGTGATTTTTCTCGTGCCACGCGGCATTTGCTTCGCCTGCTCACGCTCGGCTCGGACCTCCTCCTAGGACTGCCAGACTTCGAAGGCTTACAATTTCTGGCCCTCTTCGGATCAAATAAAACAGGCCCCAGGTTATAAAACAGGCCCCTCACCTGGAAAAACCTGGGGCCCCTGGACCAAGTAACCTCTTGGAAAAACCTGGGGCCCCTGGACCAAGTAACTGTGGGTTGAAAGGGACAATGAAAGAATCGGGGCAAGAGGGAACAAGAGCAAGGAAGGTTGACCCATTCCCGTTTCTCCACGCCAAACAAGGCCCCAGTCAACCCCCTTCAACTACATATTCGTCTCAGAGTTCCAATATGAAGGGTAAAAAAAGGTGTGCACGGAAAAAAACAGAGTCTGTTCCAAACTTAGTTTATTCAACATAAAACATGTTTGGGAGGAGATGCTAGGAGTAGGAGCCCCGAACTGGGTGGTGAAACCTTTACTCCACAAGCCACATCTGACCAAGGCTCGTCTGTGGGCTTCTGGTCATCGACTACCAAGAATTTGGTCCACTGTGGTGCTCATACACTTTTTGGCTGCCACTAAAATGATTAGTCTTCCCAAAGAGTGTTGTAAAGTAAAGTCCCAACTGCGTTCAACGATTTATTGAACTAACCCAGTTGCTCAAGACAACACATGGAATTTGTTGAACTAACCCAGTTGTTCAACCTAGTTGTTCAGCACATGGAAGCCTTCCTTCCCTCCGCTTCTCATACATTTCCGCGTACAAAAGAAAGCCCCGTCCTCGGCCTTCTCCCGGCGCCGCTTCACGTCCAGCTCCTTCAGCGTGCGCTGGTCCGCCGGCATCTTCAAGTCGCTGGGCTTACACGGCAGCGGCTCCTCAGCCCGCGAAGGTCGAGCCGCGCATGGCCCGCCCTGGTCGTTTGCGAACCGCCCCGTTGCTCCACAAAGGGAAAAGGTCATGTGATGCTTAAAAACGTTGCAACATGGAGGTGCTTCATGTGATGCTTAAAAACGCACACTTGCAACATCGAGGTGCTTCAGATGGGCAAGTAGAAGGCAAATGTGGGGGGAAATACAAGTCTGGTAAAATACAAGAATCATAGACAAATCGGTTGTACAAAATGCGACAAACAGCGTCCTGTCAAACCAACTGGAGAAGATTTATTTAAAAAAAAATAAATTAAAAAAAAAATGTGTGTGTGGCTTCAAGCAACTAGAAGATGCCATCATGTTGCCCCCTCATTACAGAGGGCGCCCCAGGGAACGGCTTGCGGCTTCCTGCGGATGAACAAAGTGCGCTTTCCATTTGGTAGGCGGGTTGTCCCATTCATGGGGTGTCATCCATCCTAACTGGTGCAGTTCAAGGTGCCCAAAGCACCTGGAAATAAAAGGTTAACCTTTCGGGGCCATGACTAAACATGGAAACCAAAAAGGGCGAACCGAAAAAGGTCCAAAGGTTGGCTTTGGGCATTCGAGGCATTTCAGAGACTCCATGTGGGTCCACATATGACACATGCCAAAACTTCCCCAGCGCTTCGATCTCGCCGGCCACGTGGCCGACTCGAAGAAGGGGTGCTGCACCAGGCCAGCCTTCGTTGCAAGTTGCGAGCCGCTCGACGGGTCTTTGGGACTCGGAGTCCCACCGATCTGAGGCTGACAGGTGTCCTTTTAGGTTGGAAATAGATGGATTTCCCTGGTAGATGAGAAAAAACCACCAGGTGAACCAGGAATCGCCATGTATGTTTCGACCAAGACAACCAAAAAGGACACCTATGTGGCTGACTCGTCGTTCTTAGAGCCTTTATCCCTTTTTCCTACATCGAGAAATGGGAAAGGCCAAGGCCCAGCTTCTAGAGGTCCACTGGAGAACTGGCTTTGCCTGGCACCCACAGGACAGGTTGCGGCAGAGTTTTCATTTGCTTACAAAACTAGAGAGTCCTTTAAGGTGGTTGCTTTTAGCTAGCCAAACACTGGTGAGGATTCCTCGCTGTTGGGCCAGCTCGCTTTTTCCCTTCTTTCCGAGCGGGAGGTGCTGATTCCTGTCTTGGCATAAAGGCTGGTTTTGACCGAGCTCAAACTGTCCGAGTCCCGGGCCTTCCAACAAACAATACCGGGCCGGGCCCAAACCGGGGAAACGGGGGAAACGGGGGAAACGGGGGAAACGGGAGAAACGGGGGAAACGGGGGAAACGGGGGAAATGGCTGGTTGGGGGGGGGCGTATTGGGAACAGCACCTTGTGAACTCATTCAACTCGAGTCTCCCTTGGTAGGGATGATGTTTTCCGCTCACTGTGATACTATGAAGCCTTTGTTGAAACCCTCATTGAAGAAGTTGACGGGAAGGCCGATTCCCAGATCAATCAAGAAGAGACATTGGGACATGCCCACAGCCTTGTCTCAGAGCCACTAAAAATCCTAAGTTTTGTCTGGAGAACCTCCCCCCTTTTGCCTTCCGCAAATGTTCTTCTGTTTTGGTATCCTTTGTGGGTTGTTTCAAGGACAATTTCAAGGGAAGCCTTTGAACCAACACCTTAGCGCCGCAGGTAAACAACAAACACGCACTTCGGATTGCTTAGGTTGACCTCTGTGAGGAAAGGACATGGGGCCTGTCCTCAGAGGCCCATTTGCAATTCGTCGTTTGAAGAGTCTTCCACTATCATCTTCCAATTTGTGGTCCCAGTTTCGGGGCGAAGTGGTCCATTGCATCTTTTGGGCCATGGTTTTCCATCAAAACCCACCCCATTTATCCACGCCAAAAACGGGGACAAAGGCTCCCAAAAAAGGCCTTTGGTTAAGGCATTCTTTGCAGGCCCCGGGTTCTCGGTTCTCCGTGGAGCCTTAGAGTACCAAAAAATCACACACAAAACGCAGAGCACGTCGAGCCACGGGCACCTGTTTTGTTTTTGTTTTCCCCCCGTGCCAACCCGGGTAGAAACCCATCCATCTCTTTTGTGCGCAAAAGCGCCATGCTCTCTTTTCGAGAAGGCCGCTTCACAAAACGTGGAAAAGAAGCACGCAGGTTCCTTCCTTGTTGCGAAGTCTAACAACTCGTTTAGCAACTGTGAATGTACCAAATCCTGCAGTTGGTAGGTGGCGTCTCCCAGTATTCATAGGGCATCGTCCATCACTGATGTCTGACGTGGATTTTGTCCATCTGCAGCAATGAAATAAACGTTTGAAGGGCGTCTTTGAACGACCTCACCAGCGCCAACAGCATCAAGGGTCGCACGGGAAAGAGGCCTACGGCGAATGCAGCCCACAATTGAAGCCAGGCAGCTGTTGCAATTGGCGCCCTTTTGATTCTTTACTGATTGCTGCAATCCCTCTGAGGCAAAGGCCGAATCGATTCGCTGGCTTGGGTCCAGGTGCAGTGTCGCCTGGCAAGCTGGGTGATTTATCCCAGACACTCCATATGCGGAATATGTACCCACATTTACCCTCCGAATGGGTCGAATGTTGGGGTATATTACCTGGCTGGAGTGTGTGGTAAGAGCGATGTTGAAACAATTCCTCCTAGTTGGTCGGGTGTTCAGACATGAAGACATCGGCAAAAAAGGGATGCAGTTTCATTTGCCCTGCTTCAACTGTGCGGGAGAACAGGGAAGTCCTGAGCTAGGTTGGAAAAGCATGATGTATTGAAGGTTGTTGGGAAACCCCACTTCTGTGATAAAAGTTACAGGGGAACAAGCCATTCGACGGGACTTAATTTCACTAACAGTGCAAATCCCACACCCATTTATGGCTGGGATTCTCCCTTCCTGCCCTCCAACTATCCGGGATTTGATGGTGACTCAATAGAAGAGACACACTCCTAGCTTCGGGCGCATTCCACCTTCCCCTTTAAAGGGGGAACAGGTGGCGCACCGTCGGTTCACCCCTCCCCCTTTTGGTAAGAAAATCCCAGCTCTCTGAGCATGACAAGTTCCAAACATTCAAAGAACTGTGCGAGGTCCAACACCAACGACTCTCCACTGAGCTCTTTGTTGCTCTTCGAGTGTTTGATTTGCCTCTCTTTCTGCCTTGGCTCAGTCCCCTACCATTTCCGCAGTCCCCTACCCACACACCTGGCCAAACCTCCGCGCGTCCAGCGCGCGCGCGCGCAGCGTTCGTTCGTCAGAAGCGGCCTTGAGCACATCCACGGCGGTCTGGCCGTGCTTCACGGCCAAGTCCCGGAAGACGTCCTTCTGGTCGAAGTTGATCTCGGAGAGAAAACACATGTTGAATATATATATATATATATATATATATATATATATATATATATATATATGCACACGTCTTTTGAGGGTACCCTTAAAAATAAGCTCCGGGAAACCAAAAGGAAAGTGACATATTCCCGCAATATGGGGTCGCAATGAAATAGTACAGGAATAGGGTGTGCTAAAAGTTTAAACCGTGATACGTTGTTTATAATGACTAAAAGGAAACCTAGTTTGTGCAGAAGGACATGGGAAGATTGCGGTGGTCCCCCATGATCACTTCGGAGCAGGGGGGTATTGCGGTCTATTTGGGTAGTTTTCCCAGGTCCGAAAATGCCCAGGCATTGATGTTGCGCCAACCACTGAGAGTGTTGAAATGGTTTGGCGCCCGGGACATAACCCACCAATGGCTGGGTTGCCCCCACTGAAATCCTGAAAGCGGATTGCCTTTTCGTCCTCGGAGCCAGCCATTTCTGCAGGAGCATGGTGGAAAACGGGCGGGTCCCTGGAGTAGGTCCCAATGCGTGCTTGTTGCGTGTTTCCGTTTTTGCCTTGGGATTTACCCGGTCTTTGCCTAGAAGCAGCTGGCTCGGAAAGTTACAAGGTCTTCCCCGCGCCAAAGTTGGCCGCAAGAAGACCCAGGAAAGGGAGGCGAAGGCTAGCTGAAGCGCTTCGTCCCCGTCGGTCTTGTTGGTGTGGGCGGAGATCGACCCCCAGTTTCTTCTTCCCGAATGGGTTGACGGAACTACTCAAAAAGGCCAAGACCCTGAGATCAAGTCTTGCAGGGGACCACACAAATGCAGACATCTGGTCAAAGTCTACTTGGCGGAGTTTCCACGGATCCCAGCTGAGGTCACGCCGCGAGAAGCCACCAAACTGCCACACGCTGATTGAACCACAGCTTCCTTTGCAGCTTTGGCAGCGTAGGTTATCGAGTTTCATCCATCCCAACAGGCGCGTGCATTTTGTCCACGGTTCTCTCAGTGGCTGAGTTGTGGGCTCTCGCCTGACCCTACGGAGCCGCCCGGATTCGTTACCCGCAAAGTCGAACCCATCCAAAAACAGCGTGCCCGCGTCAAGATCGTGGCTCCCTGCATAGTTTTGGGGTCGTCTACATTCAAATCCCCATCAATGTCAGCTTGAGACAAATCAGGAGAATCATACTGAGTGGACATGCGCGAAGTATCGCAACTCACCACCAACCTACAATAATGTGCCAGGTCGCAATCGACCTTGAATCACCCCTAAACTGCATCTATTCCAACCAGTAAAAGGTGATTAAAATTCCGAGAACTTGCCACTGCCAAGAGGAAGCGGCCACACCTTCAGAATACAACTTTCAGAGGACCAGTTTGGCGTGTGGTATCTGTGGAGCCCCATTGTCGCTTGGCTTGTCAAAATGCCGCAGGGGAGTGTTCAGCCTGTGGGTAGTGGCTTGCTTGAAGATTTGGTTGGCTCATTCTCACATTCCCCAAGCAAGAGGGGCTATAACTTGGGAGGCCCCTTTGGTGGATGGATTTTGAGAGACACCGGGGTTCTTGTCAGAAAGACACCACAACCAATCCAAATCGGACCGCATCGCCAAAGCGCATTCCGGCTCGTCTGCGGCCAGAACTTATCCCAGTGTGGCAGCTTCCGAATGCTCTGCGGCCACTGCTCCTGTGCAACCGCCAGCTTTCTTCGCTTCTTTCAGTGGGCAAAGGCCACCATGGCCACTTTACTACATTCACCAACCTGATTTGACTGGGTTGCGGTTGCCCAAACTACACAGAGAGGAGAGGTGCTTAAGTCGAGGAAACGAAAACATCCAAACAAGCTTGGTACGTGAGGGGGTTCAACTCAAACAGGCATGCGGAACACTCGCGAAAACTGTGCTCTGGCAGCTGCAAAATTGAAAAGGTTTGTGCATCGGGTCACAAGTGAAGCCTAGCCATAGAAAAAACTCTAACCTTTTCTTGACCTTTCCGCGGTTTCGACGCATGGAACCAGCATCTCAAATGGCTACGTATCTTTTCCTTGCATAGGGAACCACCTGAACAGTGGTGGATGTGAATCCCCCACCGAATTCCGATGTCCACGTCTCTTAAAACGCCTTCATGCCGAGGTTGCACCTACAGCGGGTCTGGTATGGCCTCTCCAAGTGGGGGCTCATGGCGGAACATGGTTGCCCTTGTGATACCAAAGTAGGCTGTTATGCCTCACTTCACCAGTCAACTTTGGTCCACTCGAGTGACATCCTCAAATTGGGTGGGTTTGCAGCAAAACCGCCCTTAGAATATGCCGTTCCCGTACCGGAGATGGGAAAGTGAGTGAGCCCACTGCTTTATCGGGGAACTTTGTGAGTCCCATGGACAAAGGATACGTCCGCTTCCATTCGTCCAGAAGGCGCGTCCTCCTTGTGCGCTGCGAAGCGCATTCGGATGCGTTTGAAGACCTGCTTGGCCCAGGGGTGTGGGAGAGGGGGGTGGCTCCTTGATTCTTTCGTGCTGTGCTCAGCAGGGAATGACCCTGAAAACCATCTACTGAGCACCAGCAAGTTTTCTTGAATCCCGAAGAGGGGGGCCCACCAAAGCAAAACATTGTCTCTAATGATCGTGGGCTCCGCGAGAGTATGTCCCTCTAAGTTAGAGCCAGTGTCAAATTCACCGACTGGATTGACCTTAAATGAATGCCCGAGTTCATCACGTGAAGCCGGCATGCTGGAAATGCCAAAGATCCGCCCTTCAAGACGACACTGATGGGAAGGCAACGGTTCCCCGGCAAGGTAGAAAACCCCAGGCTGGAGTAAAGTTGCACTAAAAGCAAAGAGAAAGCACAACCAAAAAAAAGAATCCCAAGCACGAAACCAACATGCAAATCAGAAAACAAAGAAAAAGCACTAGGAAACAATGTGCGGTCCCCATAACTGCATCATGTTTTTCAAAACCAATCTTCCACAACCTTACCACTGCAGGTCAGCAGAAAATCCTTGTCACCTAGTGCACAAAAGTAAATATCTAAAGATGTAACCACCAACAACACGATTTGTCAACCAAGTTATTCCCCTTATCAGACACCTCCAGGGTTCCCTACATTTCTCGCACCAGAGGAAACTCACCAAACATCAGCCCAGGTGATGTTTTCTTAAACCACCCATCAATGGGAATCTGCAAAATGGCACCTAAAGCTACTTTGAGCTTGATCGTATGTTTTGAGAACCCTCAGATCCCGGAGGACCCGCAAAAAAAAAACTCAGGTGATATCCCCAACAACACGCAGTGCTCGCACCACCCCGCAGCCCTTTGTAAGACTACCCAGATCCTTCCTGAGCTTTTGCTTTTGCAGAACTTTCGCAGAAATCTCGCGGAACCTTACCTCAGAACCGCCCCAAACCACCCCAGAGCCTATCTGGGCAGAGACCCCATCCCTTTCTGGGGAAAAACAGCCCAGAGCCTCACCAGCACTGAACCTCCGGAACCTTCCTTGAACCTTACACCTGCCTGCACCAGACCAGCCCGGACTCCCAAACCTTCCTTGAACCTCACACCTGGCCTGCACTAGACCACCCGGAACCTCTAGAACCTGCCTTGAACCAGACCACTCCGGAACCTCCGGAAACCTTCCTTGAACCTCAACCTTACACCTGGCCTGCGCCAGACCACCCCTCCGGAACCTTCCTTGAACCTTACACCTGGAACCTTCAACCTCCGGAACCTTCCTTGAAGCTTACACCTGGCCTGCACCAGACCATCCCGGAACCTCCGGAACCTTCCTTGAACCTCATGGCCAGACAGAACCTCCGGAACCTGCCTTGAACCTACCAGACCACCCGGAACCTCCTTGAACCTTACACCTGGCCTGCACCAGACCTCGGGAACCTGCCTTGAACCTTACACCTGGCCTGCACCAGACTTTTCGGGAACCTCCGAAACCTCTTGCTCAAACCTGACTCCAGAGCTCCCCCAAGCCACCCCCAAACCTTATCTGGGCTGAGACCCCTTAGCTTTCAGCTCAATGATTTCTTTGGTCAATCGAGGGGTTGCCAAAGACCCCAAAAAGTCGCTGGAGGCTTCGAAAAGTGACGGAATCCCAAAGGGGGGCATGTACATTTTGGAGGTGGGTAGTTGAAACAGAGCCGCAGAGTTCCTTGGAGTTCCCCTAAGGTTGGGCTTGTTAGGGAGCCTTACCGGACCCCCCCCCCTCCCAAATACCTTTTTCTTCTTAGTATTTTCCCTATGTATCATATACTGCTTTTGTCCACCCCCCACAAAAACAGCCTCTAGGGATTTCCTGAGGGAGGCTTCCCGCCTGGACCTCCGAGCTGTCCGGGAAGAGAGGGCCCTGCACCAGGAGCTCCCCGATGATGCAGCCGGCGCTCCTAAGCGAGCGCGACGTATGATACAAGGGAGGCAGGCGTGGAACTTCACCAACCCGGCGGTTTCTGGAGAAACGTGCTTTTTGTTGTTTTGTGTTTCTTGTTTAGAAAGAAAGCTTGAGAGACTTGCTTTTGTGTTTGATGTTTTTTGTGTTGTGTTGCTTAAAGAAGGAGAAAAAAAAGGCGGAGCCCAAGCTGGCTGCGGCTTCTTTTCCAACCAAACACGAAGCCCGAGAAGGTGAGACATAGTCATCCCATGGCGCCATGGTCAAAGCTCTGTAGGCCATGGCCGTCATGGTCCATCACTGTCCCGACCAATTCAGGAACCTGCGGATTTCACTTGGTGTATCCAAGGTGCCCAAAGGAGCTGGGGTTCAAACCCCAGCCGAGATCGAACCCAAGAAAGGAGCGAATTCCGAAGAGTGCCAGGGCCCCGAGAGACACAATCAAAACCTGTCATTGAAAGGAGTCCGTCTAAAGCCTGAGTAGCATCACAAGCATTGGAGTGGCCGTCCCTTCTACCCTTTGATTGCGGCTTCTCGAAAAACGACACCATCTCTATGTGGGGATGCTTCAACTGCCCACCGGATTGGCTTGTCGAAAAACGACACGATCTTTCTGGGGATGCTACCGAAACCGTTCAAAAAAAAAAAACCATCCCCGCGTCTTTGGCTTCTCCCGAACAGCAAACGAGCATCCATACGTCCACGCTGGGGTCGTACTTGCCGGAGCCCAGTAAAAGCTCCGGCGGACGGTACCTCAGCGTGAAGCGCGTGACACCGAAGGAATCGAAGATCTCCCCTGAAACCAGAAGGCGTGAACCAAAATTGGTTGAAACTTGTTGGTGCTTTTGTGTTTTCCAAAATTGGTTGAAACTTGTGTGGTTGGTAACTTAGGAACCATGAACTGGTTGGTAACAATTTTAACCTAAACCATTTTAGAAAAGACTTAATTCTTGGCGTTGAACCAAAATTAGTGGAAACTTGTGGGTGCTCGTGCACGAGTGGCCGTTCCGGGTGTTGGGCATAAACCGGAAAAAGAGTCCCTTAAAGGAAATCATAGGAGACATTTCGAAGGGGCCATGGCCATGTCTCATTCCCTCCCTATGGAACTTCGCTTGAAGTGACCAACTCGCCTTCGGCTCCTTTTCATAGGCCAACCCCCCCCCTAATCCGGGGCCGCGCCAGGTGCGAGGGCCTTGGACGAAGGTCCCAAAGCCCAAGGCGTTGCAACTCATGACGCCCAAAAGCGAATCCGAGCGAACCAACCGGCGAAACCCGGGTGTCATGGGACGCCCCGGCCCATGCTTGGCAGAATCCGGAGCATCGACTCAGACGCTCCTTTCATAGACAATACGACACAGTCAGGACAATGCCTTTCGACCGTTGTTTCTTCTTTTTAGACTCCTGAGCAGGCGGGTGTTCTTCAGGTCGCCCAATTTGGAAACATTCAAAAGGGTCTCGATGACTTCATCCCAAAGCCGGGGGTTCAACAGCTCTTGCCCCATAGCTGGAGCTGGGTCGAAGTGGATTGCGCATAGTTCGCGCCTCCACTTTCGGGCCTTCTGCATCGCACCCCACTTCTAGAACATGGTACGCGCCCAACATCGAGGCAATCCGAATAGCCCAAGCAAGCATCCACTAGAGCCCCAAGAAAGCCACATGCCCCATTCCCAAGCCTCAAAACAGCCGCGCGGCGCCCAAAAAAGTGTTGGCTGGCTCTTCTGCCAAGATTGTCACAAAGGCTTGCAGCGGTTTGCTTGGCCCTTGCTAGAGCCCACGTGAAACCATGTGTTGCACCCCGTACAAAGAGCCCCACAGGGCCACAGGGCTTCACCCAGTGTCCCTTCCCGGTCCCAACTCACCGACCAATCAAACCTTCAGAGTATGCTTTAGGCCAGCCCTTTCCGCCCTCCTTTCTTCTCCTTGAAAATGTTGAAAACCCTTTTCTCACAACCCTTGCCCCGAAGCACACCACCGATCCCAGTTTGGGGCTCTATTTCAGTCTCCTTGTGCCGGAGCGCCACAACATGACGCTTGCTCCCATCATTTAACACCC
This sequence comes from Effrenium voratum, assembly GCA_963377175.1. Taxonomy (NCBI): domain Eukaryota; class Dinophyceae; order Suessiales; family Symbiodiniaceae; genus Effrenium; species Effrenium voratum. The sequence goes on along the minus strand of CAUJNA010003289.1, from coordinate 48,152 downwards.
TCACCGAAAACTTGAGAAAACCACCTTCGCCATCAACCCCAACCCCTTCTTTGAACATGTTGAATAACCCGCACTCTCCTCTTGGCTTTTCCCTTGCAGTCCCCTCCCCCTTTCCGAGAGAAACACTGAACTCCTCCCAGCTGGACCAAAAAAGACACCTGTCGCCCTATGCCTTCCGGGCATAGGAGGCTCGCCCCGACGAGGCCGCACTTTTGGGCCTTCGGCCTTTGGCTGAGGCGCCACAGGGTGATGACCCGCACGGAGTAGCTCTGCGGCGTCCGCTCCACGAAGTCCCGGGACAGGCCGAAGTCGCAGAGCTTCAGCTCACCCCGGTGGGTCAGCAGGATGTTCGACGGCTTCCTCGACGCCGCGTTTCTTCGTGGGTCACGGGACCCCAAGCAAGTTGTCCGGCTGGGGTTTTGGGGTGTCCCTAAAGGAAAACCAAGCAAAAAGGGTACCCTCGAAAATGACACGCCCATAGCGCCCCCTTTAACATCAACACCAAGAGGAAACTCATCTAGTCGCCAAAAAGGCAAGAATAAAAACCACCAGTGAGACGAAGAAGACGAGACATTGTTCCAGCTTCGTGGGAAGAGCACGCGACTTGTGGTTCTTTTTTTGAGGCCACCCTTGGGATGTTTAAAGGGAAAGCAAAGGGATATTCTACAACTTAGGAGGGTTGCCTATTTTGAGACATGCCCATATTTGCATGAGGGCTCTCAAAAACTGATCAAGAAAAGCCCGACTTTGGGTTGGGAAATACTTGCGAAACAAAAGGAAACCCTTGTCAGGGGCTCAAAAACATGTGGGCCCCCTTACATCACCCACCAAGGTACATTCCTCTTTTTTCTGTGCCAGAACGGTGATCACAGAAGCCGGAACTGCCCCAACATACTCAACTCTTCATAGATCGTTGGGGAAAAGCGTGTTCCCAAAACCTGGCTGTGGTGTCCTTTGGGAAAAAAGATGTCACTGGTAAACGACTAAAGCCATAGTGAAGCCAGTGCAATCTCATGTTGAAGATTCTTCCCCATAGCTCCTGTGAGAAGCGGTCCGTTTCTTTGCCCTGATTTGGCTCGAAACAGGAAACCCCGTTTTACTCGCTGGTGCCAGCAGGAATTGGTCCGGGGTCCCCTTAAAGGAAAAACCATGGGATGCTTTGTCTCGGGGCTCTTTCCATGTCTCATTCCATTCCATTCCGCACTTTGGCCATGGCTCATGGTACCCCAAGAAAATCGAGCCCCCGCATCGAGGCACACTCAGAGACCCCCTCCTGGGGGTCCCATAAGTTCAGACAACGAAAGGCCGGCTTCGCAGGTTGCGAGCTGAGTGTGGAGGGGGCTCCCGGGGCGCCGTGTCGCATCCAGCTTGCGGCTGGCTTCTTCGAAACTTCCCCTCCCAAAAAAAAACAAAGTGTCCTCTTTGTTTTCTTTTTTTTCTTTTTACGGAGCCTTGCGAACTGAGGGCTGCCAAAGAAACAGAATGGGGCTGCGGGATACGTTAAGACCAACTTAAGTCAAGTTTCTGAGCCACACACACACACACACCAAATGGACCTAAAGGCCCCACGGAGCTCATGGACTCGCTGACAAAAGCCCACAAGGCGGCCAGAGGCAAGCCGAGATGGGGTAAGCAACAAATACAAATGAAAAGGCGTGGTGAAATAGCTCAATGATTATAGTGGTGGTTAAAATAAATGCATTGATGTACAGCTTATTCCAGTTGCATGCGCCTTGTATTGCAGCACATGGGCAGCTGATGAAGAAATTCTGAAGTCTGGCACTTTCAGTTTAGCGGCCTCCCGGAAAACATGCTCTCGCCGGGTATTACAGCAAGATAAGATAGCCCCCTGTATTAACCTGCCAATGCACCGATTGGCAGAAGCATCGTCAGGGATATCGTGCCAGAAACCTCAGAATTTTCCAAGTGCGCGTGGTAGACATGGTTAAATACTAAATACCCTCTTTGCATCCATGCGCAGGTGCCGTATGTTGCACAGTTTGCCCTAAGGGGTTTCGGATGTGATCTCGGGAACCGGGCACTCTGAAATGGGACACCGACTTTCCGAACATGATCCCCGGGAAAGTCATCCAACATTTTTGCAAATGTGGGGCTTCCCAGGAAAATAATCCAAGACGGAAACATGGTTGGTGTCCCTGCTGTTGCCGTGAAACAACCATCCAAAAGGGATCAACACCTGGCATTCATCCAAGAAACACCAGGGCTGCCGCACCTATTCCGGGTGACTGTCCCCCAGCTAAACTAACAATTTTTCCGAAGGGCGTCCGTCTAAAACAAAAGGACGCAAAGTTGCGGCTCACTTGGCTTCCCTTGGTCGATTTCCTGTGAGTCTCAAACTCCCAAAGAAGGCAAGCCGGTTGGTGTCCGGGTCTCCCTGCAAAAAACGCCTCACAAAACAAAAAGGCCACCGGCTTGTTTCCCTGTCCCCAGAGCCGACCAACTCAGAAGCTGTTGGAACATCACCAGATGTTTGGCCTTCCGTCTGACCTCCATTCAGCAGAATCGCTCCCCTTTCCTCTGGCCGAGACACAGGTCCCGGTGCATCACGCGGTTCAGGTGGCAGAAATCCAAGGCTTCGGCAAGCTGCTTGCCCACGCACCTCGGCAAGGAAACCAAACCCAGACATTACTTGGGGCTGTCAGTTCTTTTGGAGTTGGCACCCAATTATTTGCGGTTGTTTTTTGAAACAAAAAGGAAAACCCTAATTTGGGGGTTCAACCTTAAAGACAGAGCCACTTGTAGCTTCCTTTGCTGGGGATCCCGAGCTGAATCATTCGAATGGGTTGGGGTACCGGAAATCAACATTCTGTACACCATGGAAAAGAATGGTAGTAATTCATGATCGAAAGTCCTTGGAATTTGTTTTATGTGTTTGCAGGCGGGAAGGATAGCCCTTTTTGGGGTGGCTTGGATTTGGGATTGAATTTTGAGAGGTGGTGTTATTGTTCTTTGGGATTGGTTTGAGTTTATATTTTTGGAAAAAGAATAAAGAGACGCAGTCCTTGTCCTAAACCTGGGTGAAAGCAGCTCTCTCTGTATCCATCGAGTAATCTCGAGGGAGAGAGAGAGAGCGAGAGAGAGAGAGAGAGAGAGAAAAAAAAAAGAGAGAGCCGAGACAGAGAGAGAGAGAGAGAGATACAGAGAGAGAAAGAGAGAGAGAGAGAGATAGAGAGAGAGAGATAGAGAGAGAGAGAGAGAGATAGAGAGAGAGAGAGAGAAAGAAAGAAAGAAAGAAAGAAAGAAAGAAAGAAAGAAAGAAAGCAAGCAAGCAAGCAAGAAAGGAAGGAACGAAGGAAGGAAGGAAGGAAGGAAGGAAGGAAGGAAGGAAGGAAGGAAGGAAGGAAGCAAAGGAAGGAATAAAGGAAGAAAATAAAGAACTGAAGAAAAGAAAGAAAGACCGAAAGAGAGAGAGAGAGAGAGAGAGAGAAAGAGAAAGAGAAAGAGAAAGAGAAAGAGAAAGAGAAAGAGAAAGAGAAAGAGACTGAGAGAGAGCGAGAGTGTTTTCTCGAGAGAGAGGTGCAAAGAGAAAGCTTCGGCGTGATATCATCGACTGGTCAGCCTCATTCCAAATGAGTAGTTCAACCAAAATTCGAGGGCCTCTTGCCCATTAGGGGTCCCTTTCAAGCAGCAACCAAACGAGTTCCTTTTCTTGCCTTTCCTGGTTGATAAAATGGGCTGGATCCTTTTGGTTTCCGTTACTCCTGGACAAAATCCTGCAGTTGGCAGGTGGTCAATCCCAGCCATCCGTCTCAATTGGCGCAGGAATTTAGAAAAGGCTCAACTGTCCTCCCGATTCCGAACAAACCAGCACGGGGAAAATTGAACAGGAAATCTGAATCGATGACTTGGAAAGACGCAACTTTGGACCCAGCCACCTGAGGTGGCTTCGTGTGCATGGTCAAAACGCCTTATGTGGCTGGACCGTTAAAGTGGTCCGTCAAACCTACCAATCCCAAGTGAAAGGATGCTGCGGCACATGTGCAATGGAAACCCAGGAAGCCTTGGAGAAATTTCTCGAGTGAGAAGCTTCGACTCAGAGAGCCTCGGGCCCGCGTTCGAGTTCTTTCAGGCGATAGATTTTGATACGAGTTGAATGCAGATCTGCAACCCCCAGTTCCAATGAAACCACCACCCGATTGATTGCAACAGACTCAGCAAGCCGGCTTTGAGAGACTTCCCCTTGAGAGTGGAAGCTTCTGTGTGTGTGTGTGTGCGCGGGGACTTGCCCAGCAAAAACACACCAAAACAAAAGTAGCTCCCTGTCACCCCCGTTACGGCGTTTAAAAAATGAACGATTCGGCAGCATCTGCGGCCAAGCTGCTTAACTTCCGCCCTTGGTCAATGCAAATCAGATTCACTGCCAGTCACAATTGGGTGAGTAGAAGTATGCCTATTAAACCGCAACAGGAGGACTTGACTGGGAGGATCGTTCCGGTATTCTTTCTTTTTGGCTTTTTGGGTAAAAGATTGATGTCAGTTCTCTGCATTGCGCTGGAAAAGATTGAGCCAAAGCCCACAAAAGGAACATATCGTTTTTGGAGGGTACCCATTTCGTGTGGTTTCAAGAGGAAACCAAAGGAAAGCTTCATTTTGCGGGGGTACCTCAAAAAAGGCACACCCAGTTGGCACCTGTTGCCAGGATTCAATTCCTGGTTGATTTTGGCATGGTGCAACCCACCTGTTCAACCCCTCAGTAAGTAGGTCACCACGTTTGCTAACTGCTGCGACTGGGGCTGGCTCCCTTATCGTCTTGCTCATAGCCTACCTAAGCGGGTTGAACACCCAACTACGAAGGTTTGTAGATGGCCGCAGCTTGGCCCAAGGGCATCTCGCGGATCCGGTTTTGCACCCCTCACACTTCTCACCTAAGGCCGCGTTCACCATGCCTCTCCGCACTTGAAAGGGAAGCCAAAGAATGGCAACAAAAGAAGTGTGGCGCCCCTTGTATTCCCTGTTTAATCACTCCAAACAGGCTACCTTCCGAAAAGACACACCAGTCTCAGCTGAAACCCGGGACTCCAAACAGTAAACCTATGGCCTATGGTAATTATTTTTGGGCTTACAATCCGTTTCAGGCTACTGGCCCCGACCCTCTTCCCCGGATGAACGTGTTTTGACGCCAAGCCGACAGACGAGCTGCGATGTTGAAGGCACCGCTTTTCGTTGGTTTCTCACTCTGAATAGGGCCACCACCAAAATCGGGTGCTGTCCCTTGGGTGTCCCTTAAAGCCAGCCCAAGAAGGGCGCGGGAGAAAATTGGGGGCTTGCCCACAGAGGTCTCATAGTGTCCAAGATGCGTCTCCTGTTTCCTGGAAACAAATGACCTTCACCATTAGGAGTTGAGAAGCCCTTGTCTCGGACCAAGCTACCAGCGGCATGCAACTAAAAGGGCCCCTCCAAAAACGGTCAGCTGCCTTTTGTGCTTCAACAAACCCTAAGGGTGCCAAGCCTCGAAAACCAGACCGGATCTTCATTCCCAGTGACTTGTGGCAACCCGCCAGCCTCTCGCTGATCAATGTCTGCGGACAAGATGCAACTTCAGCTTCTTCCTGTAGGCCACGTAGCCTGATGCGATGCCTTCTTTTCGCCCCCTCTGATCCGATGGCAAAGTTTAGATTGGAACCCCCAAGCTGTGACTCGTGGGATAGTTGCGATTCGCGTCTGAAAACATGTGTGTCCCTTCAAAGCCTCAATCCCTGAAGAACTCTTGAGCAGGCAAACGCCCTGCCTCGCTCCTTGTGGCCAATCACCCTTCCTGCGACACGTCTCTCACTTCAGAGGGGATTCCCTTGAAGCACAGAATGCCCACCGTCCCATCCACAACCCCTCGGCCTGTGAGGTCGTGTGGCGCATACCTGCCCAAGGGCATGCGAGCAGAAACATGGTGGGAAAAAAGAAAAAAAAAACTCAGGTCGGCATGGGTATGGGGCTGTGGGTCAAAACCAATGGTCCCATTTTGGGGTAGGCGAATTCACCACCCATCTTAGAACCTATTTTAGCGGTTGGATTGGTTGATGTTCACTGGGGGTACGATTTGGATTTTGACCCATGGCCACGTGTCAAAGGGGGATGTCCAACAACTGTGTTCCTTTTCGGTTGCCAAATCAACTTCCTTGGGCTCCCAAAGAGCAAGATGCCTTGCCGCTTCACCCCCTACTAGACGAGAGCGCTGACCTGCTGGTGTCAAGACCCTGGCCTATCCGTAAGGGAAATTCGGGGAAGCTGGAAAACGGAACGCATCCGATCTGCGAACTGATGGGGTGAGACGATTCGTGGGGTGAAACGCTCGTCCCAAACCTTTAGGCCCCAAGCCTCCGGCAGAGATCGAAACAAAAGCCCAAAGGAGTCTGCCTATATAAAACCTTTCAAACAAATTAAAGGAGATCCGCATCTGATTGGGATTGTGCCTTTTGCCTGGATCTTGATGGCTCATATCGGGCGGTGTAAGGGAAGTCTCCGTTGGGACAACTTATGCCAATTCCCTCATTGACATGCACAGAAAATGATTGTGAAAAGCCGTTATTTCTTTGTGGAACAGCACAGCAATGTGAGGCCCGTTTTGGGCCTGCATTTTTGGAGGCACCCATGTCACCTTGGTTAGGGAACCGAGAGGGAAACCAACACGTTCAAAAACGGCCCTACTTTCACACATAGCCAACATGATCATTTGGCCGACTGAAGATATGTTTGGCCGAATGAAGAACAAACAACAACAAATGAGCCGAATGAGTGCAGGAAAAAGTGGCGCCGGGTCCCCGGAATCTGTCTGTGATACCCTCCGCTGAGTGTGTCCAATTTCATTACCAAACGGCGGCGACCAAAGCGGCTACCGATGCTTGGCTTCCTCTTGGGCTTAGAGGGAACCCGTAGACAACTTCCAGTCTTCAGAGCCCCGAAGGCTGATGGAGTTCCATGCCCCTTCCCTGTGAGAGAGAGAGAGAGAAGGCAATCCCAAGGCTCGAGATTCTCCCAGACTCATTTGGAAAACCCCTCAGCATGGTGTTACTGCTTGCCATGAATCAGGCAGCTGAGATGGGTTTTGGGGCTCGCGGGTATGATGTTTCATTAGGCTGAGATGGGCTTTGGGGCTCGCGATACTGGGGACCCTTTGCTGGACATCAGATTAATGTCCACCCTTGAGGTAGGTATGATATTGCGCAGCTTCCCGTACTTAAAATGCAGCGGAGTCTATGTGAGGACCACTCCCTCCTTCCGGCCAAGAGGCTCGAAAATGAGATAGGTATCGCCGATGCTGCCATTGGCACCCGGCATTTCGGTGTACACGTCGACGAGCCGCACCACCTTGCGACGGCTTTTTGGGCAGGCCCCAGCCAAAGCGCAGGCGCAAAAATTACCGTGATCCGCCGGCCTGAAGTGGGTGTGCTCTTCGAAGGCGCCATTTTTGTGCGGGTTTAAAGGGGGAAAGGTAAAGCAGTCACTTTGGGGTCTGCCTATTTTGACACCCCAGGTCCCCCCGCCCCCTTTCCCGTTCCGGGCTGTATGCCGACCCTGACCCTTGGTGCGGACATGGCCACCGTAGTGCCGGCCCAATTTGCCAATGTCCAGGTCCAAGCTGACAACAGAAGGGTACTCGATTTTGATTCCCAACCCCCATGTCATCCCGAAGTTCCTGTGAGTGTTCCGTGCTTCAACCGCGATTCTCCGGGGTTTGGGGTTTGAACGTCACTTTTTGGTAGCAAGCCTTTCCCATCGAACCACAAGGCCGAGCTTTTGGGTGAGAACCTTGGGAGCTGAGCCGCGTTGGGGTGGCTAAGCTTCCTCAGCGCACGGATCTCTCGGATGGCCGTGGTGGGAAAGCCCTCCTTCTCGTGGCGGATGACCACCTGCAATGGCCGATTCGCCGGCCAAAAGCCAAGGGCTGCGTACGCCGGTTTCGGGTTGCTTTTGCTGGCAAGCCCCACGGGGAAATCTGGAAACCAGTCGAGGCCACACGCCAAGAGAAGCCTTCGGACCCTCCAGAAAGACCTGAGCCAGGCATTCCACAAAAAATCAGGGGTGTGACAGTGTGGCGTTGCGGGTGCCTAGAGTTCCCCTCAAAAACGGAGTGATGCTGACCATGTCACCCGTGCCAGCTCACATTTCCTCCTCTGGGCTCGCGGAGGTTCAAGCTAAGTGTGCCGCACCCCTCAGAGGTGATAGAGTCCCTTGGGCATCAAATCGGCATGCGCCGACGGGCTTTTTCTTGCGCCTTCTTCATGGCAACCTCGTCCTGGGTGGTCGCGCTGACTCCCTGCGAGCGGGAGGCGACTTGACACGGAACCCAAAGGGGGGGGGGGCCAAAAACGATCCTTTTAGAATGTGTTGCTTTTTCGGGTTCCATGTTGATCTGGCGCGCAGGGCAACTTATTGTTCCCAAGCCGCAAATGACTTGAAACCCAGTCCGCGACCTTCGCAACCTCGGTTGCCATTTGCCCATAGCGAGTTCATGGTATGAATGATTGGGGCCACGTCAGTAAATATCATCTACATGGGAGTATACTATTAAATATCATATCCACCAACATTCTTTGAGGATGGTTCCTGCCGCGTACGGACGTTCTTTCCCGCCAAACAAAAGAGACTTCGTTGAATCCTGCTGCAAAAGGGCTGTCCCGCTGCCAAAAACAAGAGGGAAAACTCGTGTCTCTGTTCCGAAAAGGGGGGAGGGACCGGTCCTTCCTCCGGGCAATACCTGACAAAATCTGCCAACTTCTCATTTGCAGCCCCCTGAAGATGGACAGGGCCAAAGAAGCCAAGAGAGCGCATGCTTTCGCTTGTTTCAAGGGATAGTGGGGTCATGGTGTAACCCTGTAGCAAAGCACCTTTTGGGCCATAGGTTTAGTTGGCACCTTTGTTGCTAAGCAAACCAGGTATGCCAGTCCTAAAACCCTTATTCTTTGCAATGCCAGAACTGCTCCTCGCACCTGACATGGAACCTGACTGGAGGTCCATGTCAGGGATGCTATGCGAGTTTTACGGCTGCGACAGGTTGCAGCAAAGAGAATGACACACAAAAGTTGAAGATGCATACAACCCCCCCCCCCCCATTCAGCCCCCACCCCCCCACCCCACTCCCCTACCCCCCCATTCGATCGCCTTCCAGACGGTGCCATAGGTACCTTCACCCACCGGAGCTCCCAACTTCTCGTAGCGCCTCAGTTCGACGCGAACTGCGCGTCGCGGGCGTCTCAGCGGGAGACCAAAAATTGTTAACCGGAGCTTGGGTTCCGCCAAGAAATTGAGGTTTCCGTTTGACCAGGTAGTGGGCTCTGCCAAGAAATAGAGGTTTGTATAGGCCTTGCACCCATAAGATCAGCTAGAGCCATTTAAAATGGCCCAGTCGGGGAGGTTGGGCGCTGAGTCGGATACGAATCTGGCTGGAGTTGGCTTCCCTTTGAACAAAAACAAAGCGACGGCCCAAGAGGGAGCACAAAGGGGCAGATGAGTTCAACTGGACGTCCTGTATGAAATCCCTGGGATTTCACCCCGCGAAGAAAAAGCTGAAACCTGGCGCCTGAATGTGCCCCTGGCGTCAGGAGCGTCAGGGAGCGTCAGGAGCTCCCAGGATCATTCGGAGGAAAGGCGAATTTGCGGAATTGGTTCTTGTTTTAATATAATTAATGGTGATTCATTCGTATTGGAAAAAAACTTGTTAATTATTGTTATGGCAGAAGGACAGCCCAAGAGGTCTCTGCGGACTGCACCTGACGTATGGGTGGTTCGGACAAATCCACTCGGGTCCGCCATTGGAGTCACTGAGATCGCCACGACATCTCGATTTCAATGTCAGGCTCCTGCAGGGAAAGCCGGGCGCCGAGTGCGACCAATGCCAGAGATCACCACTTGCCATGTTGACCGACCTACAATAGGAGGGAAACAAAACGAACAACCTTCATGGGCCTCAAATGGGAGTCCCAACCCCCCCCCCCCCCTTGCATGTCGCAGTTGAGTTTGCCCACCCACCCGGCCCTACCCCACCCACCCCCAAGAAAACGCCGGCGAGTTCTTCGAAGCGGGATGCTCCCTGGCATAGCAGGCAAAACCACCCTTCCAGCACTGAAGGTTCCTCGCGCCCGATTTACCCCCAAAGATGCATACCCAAAGAATCAGCTTCGCCTGAAACCTCGATTTGGGTCTGTGCTTCGAATAAGGAGTACCCTTTCCAGGCTGCTTTCAAAAGGGAAACCAAGAGGAAAGCCAGAAGTTGTAGGGGTCCCCCTTTAAACCCAAGTCCTCGGAACCCAAACAAAGCCCTCGGGCCCCCGCGGTGATTCTGCGAGTTCGAACCCCGCGCCTCTGAGCGGCAGAATGGCCGGGACCATGCCGACCCCCCGGTCTCCGGTCTCCGGTCTCGCTCGGGGAGGTCGGCTGTAGATCAAACGAAGCTTAGCGTTCGCTGCTCGGATTTTTTGGAAACCTCCCGGAGCAGCTCGGCTCACCTTCGGCTGAAAAACTCAGGGCTGAGGGTGGCGTCTGCTCCGCGGAACTCCGTTGGGGAGCGTGTTGTTGCGGGTTGAAGCGGCGGGTGGAAAAACTTCGCCCTTCGTGCACCCTCGGGGTGGGAAAACTCGGCTTCCGGTGACATCAGAACCATGGGCCTAAAGGAAGATTCGTGTACAGAACCACCGACTTGCAAGTCAGCCAGTCAATTTCCGATTTCAAGTTGCCGGGTCACCAAGCCTGCGTGTGTTTATCTTTTCGCTGGAGCCAAGAGAGCAAGCGGAAAGGCAAGCTGCCCGAGTCCCACCCTGGAAAAAAAAAAACGCATCAATGGCTGATGAGTTGCACCTACCCGGTTGCAGCCAATCGCCAAAAGTGGGGACTCAATCAGAACCAATTGAACCCACCAGAACGGTCCCTTTCACAAAAAAAATGCCCAAGCTGCATCTCCTTTCGCCTTCCCTTTAGTCAACCATTCATTAAGTCCTTGGCCAAGGCCAACTCTAAGGCTTACTTTCTGGCTGGTCAAAAACGGGTACCCGAAATGGAAGCATGGGAAATGGAAACATGGACTAAAATCTGTGGTCCCCTGGTGGTTTGATTTTGACCCATACCGTAGGCCCATACCCATCTAACCGTTGCGAGTGTCTTTGGATGCCTTTCAAATGGCCTCTTTGTTGAACAAGCAATCCGCGGCTGCGGAGAGCGGAGCGGGCAAACCCCCGCAATGTTCCCAATGGAAACCCGTGATTTATCAACCCTCTGAGGTGTCCCCTTTTGCATAAAAGCCTTCATCTTCGGGCAACACCCCCGTATTCATCCAAATCCGGGGTTTGGAGAAAGGGGGGGGTGGTCCCAAGAGAGCTCAACAGTGAAGTCCCTAAATGCAGCACTGAAACCCTGCGAGAGCCACGCCAAGCTTCTTGTGCGACGTCAACCCTTGACGAAATCAGCAAGTTGTTTTCTCAAAAAAGAGACGGTGGGTATTTCAAAACCTGGGCCGCGGGGATGTCGACTGGAGAGTCACCAGCCATTGGTCACATCCCATTTTGAGGATCCGGATCACTTTTGGGGGGAAGCACCCTATCGTTGATGCGCCAACTTAATTCAAAAGCGCAAATGGCGACCTTGCGTTGATTCCGGACTGGGCTCCTCAAGGGAAACGAAGGGGAACCAACCCAACGTTCCACACATGGAGTTCTCATTGGCTCCGAACAACCCTGTGACTAGTTTACACTTTTAAGGGATTCCCAGGGCGGAAGCATCGCAGAAACTGGAACCCGAAGACCGTTTTCACCAACCAGAGAAAATCCTGTGCCCCCCTCGCCCCCCAAACCCGAAGAAGGGTTCTTGGACCTTCTTCAACGGGTTCTTAGAAGGCTTCAACCTTTTCGGTGCCTCTTTTTGTTGGAGCTACCCCTTTTTTCTGGTTCTAAAGAGGAGCCAAAAAGGAAAACCACCCTTTGTGCGGGGGTCCCCTGCAAAAACAAACATCCTTTCTGCTAGAGCCCTGACACACAGCGAGCTTGGGAGCCAGGCTACTGGTTGCCTCTCTCGAGGACCCGCTCGCTGGAGGACCCCCATCGATCGGCAGCGCCCGTGTTCGTGCGTCCGTGTTCGGATCGGACGAGAAAAAATAAAAATAACTTTTTCCGGGCCCATGGGAGAGATTATCTGTTCATTTCTCTTCTCCCGAATCTGGAAATGAAAGGTGATCACCTGGAGGATTGTGGCAAACGGCGGCAACCAACAGAGGATGGCAAACGAATCCTGAAGGCGACCCTCCGCGCTGTGATGTCATCTCGGCAGAGCAAAACCAGAACAAAACCATCAATCGCCCCCCCCCTTCTGGTTAAAGAGAAAAGCAATGACCCAGCTGGTTGTCACAACGCACTACCGCCCCAAACACCAAGTTCCGCTAAATCAGCTGGTGCATGTGAGCTTATGGTCTCGGAAACCCACAAAGATGGATAGTTTCCTCTTGGGTTTGCCTTGAAACGAGCCCAACAACAGGTTTCCCTACTTTGAGACACACCCAAGCATGTACGAGGTAGACGTATACAATTGTACTTGTCTTTTTAGCCATCCAACACACCTCCGTGTCAGACGAGAAGAACAAATTGACATGGGGCCGCCTTCGCCCTGCTTGAGCCACTGCCAGGCGTCAGATTCGAAGATGCAAATTCCGAGATCAATCCGGAACCCGCGACGCACAAATCGGAAGCACGGTGCACCGCTTCCGAAACCTCGCAGCCCAAAGGCCACCCAAGAACTCGATCTTGCAGTTGTTCTCGGGTTCTGAGCCACAAAGATCCTTGGGTCTGAGGGTAGGCAGGTACCACCCTGCGACTGTCCCAAGAAGGACGAGCTTGTGCTTGGTGGCGTTCAAAGGAATAGCAAAAGAAAGCGACGAAGATGTACGGCTTCCCAATTTTGAGAAAAGCCGACAAGACATGCGCCAGCTTAGCTGGAGCCAGAAAGTCACCTGTCCAGACCAAATAATGAAAAGCTAAGCCGTTGAATTCATGAATTCAAGCAGAAAAACAAAAAGCTAAAAAACGAAAACCGATGTTTCACAGGTCAGCTTTGGGCAGTGAATGATCAGCCCGTGGCTCAAGAACAATCTTCACTGACTTTGATTCAACATCCATCAAGGAATTCCGGGGCCATCATGGGTGCGCTCGCTTTCCAGGTAGGTGCAGTATGGTGAAAAGTTACATCCAAGAATTCCATGCCAATAAGACTGGTACCATCCCTACACGAGTCATCAAGCGGCGTCAATGAGAAGGTCGCCGACTTGTGTTGGCCGATTCTGCTGGACAACCACTGGGAAACCACCCACTTGAGAAAAACAGGGGTTCCTGTTGAGAGCAAGTAGGTGGCACAACTCCCCCGCTCCTTTTTGGGCTTAGTCGTTCCCCTTCTCGATCGACAAAAGGGAATCTTGACGGGTCATGCACGTGCTTGAATTGCAAGCTCTTGCAACCCATCTTACTCCGGGATGGCAGAATTCCCTTTTGTCCAGGAAAAGGAACGACTCGTACTCCAGGAGTGCAGAATTCCCTCGTGATGCACGCATCTCGCCGGGGTCCACCTGAATTTTATGAGCCCTAGAAGCTACCTGGAAGAAAACCTGATTCTTCAAGCCCCAACCCTGGTTGCAACACTCCCTACAGCGGACAAAAAGAAGGCCGCAAAGCCCCAAAAATCCTTGGCCCGAGCATGTGCAAGGCTTCAACCCTGCTTTCAAGAGGGTCCCTGAAGTATCGCGGACTCGCTCGGGTAGAGCTTTCTTCGCAAAGAAAGGTCGTCCGTTGATATACATCCGGCACATAGCGCCCCTTTGTGAGCGACAGTCTAGCAATAAATTGACTTATTGCGTCACTGACATTGGATTTTGATGAGGGTGCACCCCCCAATCTCTAATGGTAGCTTGGTGAGTGGTTCGCCCCATGTCATCCCCGTGACGAAGCAAATTTGAAGTGCAGTTGCGCATTTCAGATAGACCATCCTGTTTTGGGCGACACCCAGAAGTTACAACTCCATTTGAGGAAACACGCCTTTCGCCACATGCAAATGCAGGAGTGTGAGTCAAAATCACATCTATAAAAGTACTCTGCCAAATTCATATCAAGAGTCCAAAAGAGGTTCTAATCCGCACCAATTTCTCCCAACAGAACTGTCCCCAATTCTAAGCTTCGTGCACCAAAAAGTACCTTCAGCTAGACCTGCTTTTACTTGGTCTGCTTCCCTTAAAATCCTGACCTTTCGCATGGACGCAGTTCGGGGTATCGAGGTGCCCCTCCTTCCCTCCTCCTGGCCTGCTCCGCCCGGTTCATGCGGTGGACCTGCGGAAACCACCTCGGCAAGTCGCTTGGCGTTTGGGGACCGCGCATTTTGGTGGCCATATAAACATCCCAGTTTTGTTCATGTCCTCTCGAAAACAAAGATCTCAGTGTCATAAATGTTGTGTAATAATAATAATAATAAAATGATGATGATGATGATGATGATGATGATGATGATGATGATGATGATGATGATGATGATGATGATAATAATAATGATGATGAGGATGATGATGATGATGATGATGATGATGCTAATAATAATAATAATAATAATAATAATAATAATAATAATAATAATAATAATAATAATAATAATAATAATAATAAATAATAATAATAATAATAATAATAACAACAAAAATAATAATAATAATAATAATACTAACACTTTTTTGTTCATGTCCTCTCGGGAACAAAGACCTATGCCTGCGACATATATGTACATGTCTTTTGGAGCATACAGAATCCTTCAAGCCCTGGTTGATCAATGGCTCCTTTCGTGAAGATCACTTGCTTCGTTTGGCCGGGGGATAGCAGGATGGGTTTATGACTCCGGGTACAACTGATCCAAAGAAGGTCTTCTCTCTTTCAACGGGCTGCCTCTTGGGCACTGTCTGCGCTCTACTCGGGTACGTCTCCGCATGGGAATACCCGAAAATCAGCAAGTCTCCTTTGGGGAGCTTGGAACTGACCTCGAAAAGCCCGCCAACTCCAAACCAAAACGTAGCCAGCTACCCGGATCACTGCTGGCCATGTATCTTTTATCCCCAGCCTGCGTGACTGACGGATGTCAGCCGGAGTGGCATTGAGAATGACCATGGAGCGGATGAGACCGGCCCCCAGACCTCGAGATGCCTGCAGCTTCCCTCAAGGGGTTGGATTGGGACTTCCCCTTTGCCAAACAAAAATCCGCAAACTAATCCAAACCGCCAAAGGCTTGCCTCAGTGCTACCCGGCACGGAACTGGTCTTGCTCAGGACAACCCCTTCCCCTGCCAAGTCGCCTCAGCTGTCACCCAAAACAATTCAACTTGACTTTGAAAAACAAAAACAAAACAAAAAACAAAAAAGATGCCTTCCTCGAAAAAACTGAAAGGCAATCCACCCTTCACGCTGACCGTTGCTGCGAATGCGGCTTCTGAACGTCTCTGGAGGTGTTCTTGTAGATCACCGCGCGCTCCTACACAGGTTTCTCTCTGGGGATGGCCCCCATTTTTTGCTCAAACATGTGTTGACCACAAAATGCTTAAGCAAAACCTCGCTTACAGCAACACCTCGCTTAAATCTTGCTTAAACCAAGTGTTAACCACATTGCCTCAGCAACCTCCGTTTGGGCTCCCTTGAAATGGGGAACCAGGCAACAGGACCCCGGCTGGCGGGGTCCTGTAAACCCAAAAAGGGGAGGGAGGACACCTATGTCATGGCATGTGCGTGAAAATTTCAAGACATTGCGGTTTTCTGGGGTCTCCAGTTCAAATCACAGGCCTAGTTCCGAGTTCAAATCAGTTGCCCTCACAGCGGGGCTTCCTCGCGCTGATGCTTAGGGTAAGCATCAACACCCGTTGGACCTTGCAATGCGAAGCTCCATGCGCTCGTACACGTCTGCCAACACTTTGCGCGTGCGTGGACCCTCCTTGCAGATCAACGGCAGGAACCCAAAAAGGAGGTCCCACAAGGGGATCCCTCTGAAACCAACGATCTACCAGGTTCCATGTTGATCATGTTTGCAGACCTTTCTTGTCTCATGACCATGACTGAATTTGACCATGGAGCTCCAGGACAAAATGGGCCTTTATCCTCGCGTGGTCAAAAAAAGGCTTGGAATCTGGCTGACCAAAACGATGCAAAGGATGGGTGTCCTTTTTGGGCTTGGTTGAAACCGCTGCCAGGGCACCGACTTCAGAGTCACCACCTCGAAAAGCCACAGGCAGATTGAACACCCAAAGCTGAAGCACGCTAGATACGAATACAGTGATGTTGTCTGTATCTGGACAATTTACTGTGCTTCAGAAACCCGGAAGAAAGAATTTCTACGGGAGCTTCCTTATGAGTTTGGTTTACCCATGGCTGAGCTCGTGATTTGCCTGGGTATGGATGCAAACAAACGCACAGCCCACCCCATCCGTGGCGCGGGTGACCTTTTTCCTCCGAGGGGATGGCCTCGCGGCCGCGAGTCTCTTTGCCGCCCATGGCCAGAAAGCCTTCAGCCTGCTCCAGCCTTCGCGTGGCTTCCGAAACATCCGAACAGCACTCCTTGAGGCTTGGGTCTTTGTTGGATCGGAAGCTCCGAAGTAGACTCCTTGGAGTCGCTGCCTGCTTACCAAACAAACAAACAAACAAACAAAACGCGGCAGGAGCAGGCCAACTTTGTACAGGAGAAAGACTTTCCTGGGCCAAGTGCGACCTTAAAATGGGCCGCACATTGAGCACGCTGGTCTCGAGCAGGGCTTGCTGTCAGTCTCTTTCAATCAGACGCTCCACTCGAGTTTCCCAGGCCGAAAGCCGTGAAATGCTGAGCAATGGCAAGCCTTGTGGAGCGTTGTCCATGGGCCCATGCCGAAATGGCGAACCACTGGCATGTGAGCCGGCCAAAGAACGGATGTTCGGGCGTGTGTCAAACGGAACAGCTGGGTGTGCGCAACCAAAAGCAGCTTCGCGCCCCAGAAATATTTTTTGTGCCTCCACTCACAGTTCCCCTTGTTACTTCCCATTTTCACAACCCAAACGGTGCTAAAGTAAGGAAGCCCGGCCTTTGAGACACGCCGTTGCAGTGAAGTCCCCCGGTTCCTTCCGAAAAAGCCCCAGGGTGACCGGGTGACCGCCCGGCGCGTTGGACCACCTGCACCCTTCTTCACTGATTCACTGATTCACTGATTTGTTTCGATGGCTGGGACCCCTGTTCCCCAACAGTACAACTGAGCGAACCAAGCACTTCGCTTCGGGAAACAGGATTGCCCCGTGTTCGCCCCCAAACATAATGCGGAACGAAACAAGCCCGCTGCCCAAATAGGCACGGAGGTTCACAGGGGATTCATAGTCACTAACCGCTTTGAGGGGTTCCTGAAGAAATTTGACCAAATCTGCTTCGACCCTTCAATCGCTCCACCGCACCTTTGAAAGAAAAGGTCCATGCCATCTCCTATGCCCCCAAGAGCCCAGAAATCCGCAAAAAGCCAGCACTATTGATATATGTATAATCTCTATATATATATATGTATACACACATATACATATATACACGCACAACTCTACCCAATCTGTGCAAACAAAAAAGCACTATTTCCACGCTAACTTCAGAAATAGAGGGAATTTATCTCTCTCCCGCGGAGGCTATTCCCTTCCCTCTAAGCCGAGAGATCAATCCTAGGCGCGCGGAGCGTTGTCGCGAGCCTAGGAAAAGATGTAGCACTCCTCGAAGCAGGGCGGGGCAAGCAAGCCCTTGTTTGAGTGCGTGTAAGCCCCCGTTGTTTCAACCAAACGCTTCCTCGAAGTACCGGATCAGCTGCGGCAATCTGGCGGTGTAGAAGATGGGGCTGTTGAAGATCAAGCGATTCGACCTGAGCGATTTCTCGCGGTAGGCTGTCAAAGCTTCCAGATGGCCATAGACCACAAGCCATGTCCGAAGCAAATGCAAGGCCCGAAGAATCCACACCTGCGGCCATTGAGGGAGCTTTGCGAGCCTTTTGGGAGCACCTGAAGAACTGGGCCAAGCACCAGCTGAAGAACGGTCCAAAGGAGGTCTTGCCCTCCCTAGGTCCTGTGCAAGTCCTTAAGTTCCTTTGCTGATGTCCTTAAGCTCCCGAAGGCCCTCCCTGAAGATCTTAAGGCCCCTTACCAGTACCACCCCCCCCCCCAAGCCCCCCCTTTAAGGTCCCCTTTAGCCCGCCCACCCCCCACCCCCCTTAAGGTCTTTTTCAACCTCCGTAAGGGTCCCTTATCCTTGGGCGTGCCATGTGTCTGCATGTAGCCATGCAAATCGCATTTTGTATGTCCCGTCAATGCCCGGTAAATGCAGTGGGACTCACTGTGACACGTGCTGGCAGACTCCAAGGCAATGAACAACCTTCACCCCCATTCAACAAGGAAGCGAAACGAGCCAACAGGCCGCCTTTGGTCTTGCTACGTGACATTTGCAGATCCGCAACTTGCACAAACCTTTGATTGTCGGAACTCCATTTGGTAGGGGAACCAGTGGACCTCCAAGCTACCAGGAAACTACACCATTCAGAGGAAAAAGCAATTTCCAGGTATAGGCTTTGGAGCTATGCATCCTGATGATGATGATGATGATGATGATGATGATGATGATGATGATGATGATGATGATGATGATGATGATGATGATGATGATGATGATGATGATGTTTGTGAACCCTAACCCCCCCCCCCCCCGGTAACGCCTTCTTTGACGCATTGACTGCGCGCAAGATCCACCGATCAAGGATCTACATGTTTAAACATGCATGAGTTGAGTTACAACCCCTTGTTTAATGGGTCTTTTAATTAAACCCCAACCCGTCAAGCCCCCCTACCTTGACTGGGAGGGGGGTTGCCGCCAATTCCAGTCTTCCCACAGGGAAAATGGAACCAATGGAATTCCAGGGGTCCCCTCCCGCAATTCCCATCTTTTAAGAGGTGTGCGGATCCCATCAATGAACCCCTTGGACACCTTGGGTTTTCCCGTGATCTCCCAGCAACTTCTTCCCGACAACTTGGGCCCCGGCAAATCCGCCTTCTCGAAGCGCCGGAAGTTGCGGCGGGCCTTCTCTCGCCAGGGCTACGCGCGTCCACGTGGCTCGTCTTTCTTGAGGTAACCCCTTTTTTGATGCGTTTTAAAGGGAAACCAAGGGAACCAGTTTGGGGGTCCCCTAAAAAATGCTACAGCCCTGTGACGGTTTACTGGTTTGTATGTTCTGAAAGTTGAATGTGTTTGTTTTGGGAAGAGGAACATTGTCTTTCGACTGGATTGGATTCGCGGCTTGACGTTTTCAGCCTGGCTCCGACCCAACTCGACACCTAACCTGAAGGCTGGCACGTGAGAAGCAAACCGAGGGTTCATGTAACTATTTCGGCAAGCGACCCAAGGGTTCCCGCGAAGAAAGGGCTGCGAACGCCAAAAAAAAAAAAGCAGCCGCTTGCAAGACCAGGAAACAAGGCAAACATGAAGCGAACAAACATCCAGCCCATGCGGCGGGCGGCACTTGGGAGGCAAGGAATGAAAGCTGAGCAAGCTTGGCAGGCAAGCAGCTGTCCGCAGAAACGTGGCGATGCCAAAGCTGGAAACTGCCACACTCAAGTCCCCAGACCCCCTTTTCAAGAGAAGCAAGCACCACTCCATTTCAAATGCCGAGTCTCAAACGAAACTAAATGAAACCAAATATGCAACCATTCGATGCACCCCTTTTGGTTGGTATTTGAGGTCAAGCCTAAAGGAAGCCCCGACCATTCGCCTGCTGCACAAAGACGGCGCCGAAGTGCAGGTTCGCCAGCACCGCCTGCGAAGACGGATGTCCAATTGAAAGCTTTGGAGGCGAGTTACTTTCGTTCGCAACGTAGGTGTGGAATACCAAAAGACTACGAAAGGAGTCATGTTGACCCCAGAATACACTCCAACCCCATAGAAGAGTAGGGGGTTTCCTGTTGATAGCACGGGTGAGAAAATATTTTTTGCCCGGGTCCAGTCAATTACAACAAATGTCCAGAGGAAGCCACAGGATCCAAACACTGAGTCCTTTTCCGCCAGGTTGCAACCGGCTGGGGATTTGTTTGCCATGACCTGAGGAACACCCCCGATGGTTGTTGTTGTTTTGTTTGGCTTTTGTGTATATATATATATATATATCACCCATAAAGATGGTTGTTTCTTTGTTTTTGCTTTACTTTAAAAAAAAAAAAAAGACTCGAAGTAAGAAAGCAAACCAAGACCCAAACCGGGGACGGGAATTTGTGTGGCTCCCATTTCGGCTCCTCGCCTCGCCTCTCGCCGCCTCCCGCCGCTCGCCGCCTCCCGCCTGCCGGGAGTGCGGAATGGCGGTGTTCCGCAGCAGGCCGTGGCGGTGCACGCCCCACTCGAAGGCCGGCTTCTCGGGGTGGAAGGCCGAGGCGAAGAGGGGCGCCTGCCCTGCGCACGAAAAGGCGGCGGCTTTTTTTTGGCGCAAAAGGAACGGTTTTTTTCTGCGCCAAAAGAAGAAGGAACGGGGAGCAAAACAAGAAGCTGCAAGGGCTTTTGGGCTTTGCGGTTGTTCGGCTGGAAGATGTTTTTGGGCCTCTGCCCGGAAAGGCTCCGGAGTGGGCATGTTCCGGGCTCTGGCGTGCTCCTGAAAGGCGGGGAGGGTGCGGGGAGGTTCCTAGAGTTCCAGGTTCTGTAAAGGTTCCGTGTGGAAGGAGGCTCGAGGGATGTCCATGGAGTGGGAAAAGGCCCCGGAGGCTTCCGGAAGGTTTGGGAAGGCTCCGGGGTTCCAGGGAGCTGCGTAGGGTTCACTGGAGGGGTTCCGGAAGGGGCCCGTAGCTCAAAGGACTAATTCCAGGGTGACAGGGGAAATTCCTGGAGCAGTTGCTGGATTTCTGGAAGGCTCTGGGTCGGATAGTTCTGGCGGCTGGAGGTTCCGAAAAACCTCACGTCCATTTGCTGGAGTCCCCTGACAAGAATAGAGATATAGTAGTGATAGAGTCCCTTTAATCAAACGAGAATACGTTGTTCAGCAAACGGAGGGCAATCTAATCACGTCCCCCCATTCTTACATCCCGGGACCCCCGAAGAATAGATACACATTTGGGGGACAACACATTTTATTCATAGGGTTTCAGGGATACCCCCTTTTTCTCTAAGTATTGCATATAGATTGTAGACTGGTTTTGATACAAATCCAGGTTTGCGTCCGTTTGATGAATATGGTTGTTTGCTCCAAATTTGAATCTTGTCTGGGCCTCATGTTTTCACGGCATTAGTGGGTAGCAGTTGAACAAAGGAAGTGCTGAAGGTACCCCCTTTCAAGGCTGTCAGAAAGTTAGTATTGGTTAGTATTGGGTCACTTTAAAAGTAGCCTTCTCCGAATATGTTCAACTGCCTGGCGCAAATGAGAGCACTTAATGCCTGGCACCAAATGAGTCACAATCAAAACCCGGTATCAAAATAGCCTACCCAGAACCACGTAAAGAATCAAGAAGGTGGCCGCAACTATTTATGGTTGGGATTGTCCCTTACTAACCTTCATCTACCCGGGTTTTGATTGTGGCTCAAATGGTCATCCGCAGCATAGATCCTTGCGCGACTCAAAACCCATCCAAACTTGCCATTTGTTCATGACCTCATCGTGAGGAGAATCTCCCCTAGCCGCAGAAACTTTAATCAGGATGTGTCCGGCACTGAACTCAACTAGATGGTTTAATCAAAGATATAACTATATATCTATATACCCCGCACCCGACAAGCCAAGCTGAACCAACACTAAACCAACCCTAAGCACACATTTTAAACAAACACTAACCACACTCTAAACCACCAACCTAAACCACCAACCTATACCACCCCTGAACCAACCTAAACGAACCCTAAACCACCACAACCCCCCTAGACCAACCCGCACAACCCCACCACAGGGCGGGGGGGGGGGGGTTGGTCCTGGACAAACCAGACAAACCATAAACTCAACCACAGGGGGGGCGGGGAGGAACGGATGGGAACCATGGGAGGGGGGGGACTTGCGAACGCTTGACAAAATATATATATATATATATATGTATTCATTATATTGTGCAGCTCGAGTCACTCCAAAAAACAAAGCCGATTTGGAGCAGACCCTACCCTGCCTCAACTAGGTCCGGTTCTTCTGAGGCTTCCACAAAAAAAAAATCCACTTGCGTGGGTTGGGGCTCTGATTTTCCAGCACAAAACACGACTTCGTCCATTTGTTGGGAACCCGTCGGCAACGTTGCGGATCGATTCCGAGGCACGGTGCTGCATCAGCGACACGAAGCGCTGGCCCCGCTGATCCACGCTGCTGGCCAGCACCTCGAAGCTCTCCGACAGCTCCTACGCGGAGCGCGCTCGAAGGCCGGAGCTCCGGAGCTTAGGGATCGGATCTGAAAGGAACGAGTGGACTGAGAAAAAATGAAAAAGTCCGCGTGGCGCCTTTGGCTTCAACATGAAAATGGGCGCCAAACCGGAAAAAAGCGACTAAAGTTCGGAGGAACTCCGGGAGTGAGCAGTAACTCACTACCTGGGTCTGGGAATCAGGGATGGAGGGTGAATAGGGACATACCGCAGAGCAAAACACACATCTGGGGAAACAAACCTCAGTTGCCCAAACGACCTGGAAACAAAAGGTGATCACCTTTGGGGCCATGACTAACAAAGGAGTACCAAACAGGGGGAACCAAAAGGTCCAAAAGTTGGCGCTGGGCAAGTGAGGTAAGCACTTGGTGCGACTGGATATCAAACGGGGCCAGTGAATCTGAGGTATTTTACCAGTGCCAGAGTCAGGATTCACCCCCAACACAGCCCAAAACACCCGTCTCTCCCCCCTCCCAAAAGGTACGAGATGAAGCACCTAGGGCTTTTCCACCCGACCAGACCAACCAAGGTTCGGAGGAAGCAGGCAGATTCCACCAGACAAAAATTGGGACAACCCCCAAACTGGAGAACTTCCCGTGGCTTCTTTTGGTTTGATGCGTCCTTGATCTGCGAGAAGGTGCTTCTCAGGATGCCCCACTCATGGTGCTGGAAGGTGATGGCCGAAGCTTGCAGCCACCGCTGGAAGGTGCTGGACCCTGCTGGAGGCGAAGAGAGAGGCATAGAGACAGACTCAAACGGGTCACGGCCGTTGTGGGTCTGTCCCTTGTTTCTTTTGGGGGGGTTCCTTCTTTGTTGGTGGTGTTCAAAGGAAACCGCAAGGAAAACCGGTACTTCCATTCTATGTTTGTTTGTTTGTTTGTTTGTTTGTTTGTTTGTTTGTTTGTTTGTTTGTTTGTTTGTTTGTTTGTTTGTTTGCTTGCTTGTTTGTTTGTTTGTTGGATTGTTTGTTTGTTTGTTTGTTGGTTGGTTTGTTGGTTGGTTGGTTGGTTGGTTGGTTGGTTGGTTGGTTGGTTGGTTGGTTGGTTGGTTGGTTGGTTGGTTGGTTGGTTGGTTGGTTGGTTGGTTGGTTGGTTGGTTGGTTGGTTGGTTGGTTGGTTGGTTGGTTGGTTGGTTGGTTGGTTGGTTGGTTGGTTGGTTGGTTGGTTGGTTGGTTGGTTGGTTGGTTGGTTGGTTGGTTGGTTGGTTGGTTGGTTGGTTGGTTGGTTGGTTGGTTGGTTGGTTGGTTGGTTGGTTGGTTGGTTGGTTGGTTGGTTGGTTGGTTGGTTGGTTGGTTGGTTGGTTGGTTGGTTGGTTGGTTGGTTGGTTGGTTGGTTGGTTTGGTTGGTTGGTTGGTTGGTTGGTTGGTTGGTTGGTTGGTTGGTTGGTTGGTTGGTTGGTTGGTTGGTTGGTTGGTTGGTTGGTTGGTTGGTTGGTTGGTTGGTTGGTTGGTTTTCTTCTTCTTCTTGCTTCTTTTTTGGGGGGGGGTCCCTACAAAATGACACGCCCGTAAAAACTATGGTTCCCTGTATTAACTAGGGTTATATGCCTAATGGTTGTAAAGTAAGTGAAATGCAAAAATCCGAGAACCCCACAGACCCACGTCGCCCCTTGTGTGCCTGTCTGGTGCTTGGACATCTCCACTGGCTCATCGGGTCACTGATTTGTACTGAAATCACCCAAACCCTGCTCGATGGCTTCCCCCCAGCGGCCAAAGCAAAGAAGTATGCAAGCGAAACCTCTTCCCCGAGTTTCGAAACGAGCGGCGATTGCTGAGGTGCTCTGTCTCAGGAATCAGCGAGAAAAACCAGGACGTCAGAACCCGTGGTTTCAGTGGGTATTCGGCTAGCTTCCTGGTTTTCAATGAGGTAATTTGGCGAGCTTCCTCCAGAATTTCCCGCTGGTTTCTTTCTATGAGGCAAACTGTGCCGTCATCGCCCAGCGACCCACCTCACTTATTTGCATCATGTGGAGATTATACCTCACAGGAACCGTCTTGAAGCTCAAGACAAGTCCTGCATACACTGTCAATGCTTCAACAAAGAACGCTCAGTGCCCCGCAACCTAAAGCCATGGGGAAATGCATCCGCGTCATGTGTGAGTTTGGGTCCTAGCCGCTACTTTTGGAAAGATCCGGAGAACCAGAAGTTCAGTTATACAGTACACTGATTCATTTGGGTGTCTCCGTTTGACGTCCCATTCATGGTGGGTGGCATGGCTTCCCTAAGATGCCAAACAGCACGTACCTATTCGGGTGTGTCTCTTTTTAGGCCGGCCAAAGTCCTTTTGGCTTCCATTTAAAAACAACCACAACACGGGCACCCTCGCAAAAAGGCATACCGTATACCAAAAAAGACACGCGCAAGTGGGCTCGAGCACTCCCGCGCTTTTTGCCCGCCTGGCCAGCGCTGCTCATCGAAGAAGCGCGCCAAGTCACCCTCAAAAAGCAGCGGCAGCGCCACATTGTCTGCATAGGTGCCTCGGGGGGTTTGCTTCTGAAAGGAACCGGTCCTTAGACCTCAGCTGGTGGTTTCCTTTAGGATCCCCTTTGAATAGGGTCCCTAAGGATCCGAACCCAGCCCAGGAACGGCTGGAAAACCTGACCTTGCCTGGTTTGGGGTGGTTTGGAGGTTAGGGCGGTGGCTTCGCGTTTACCCCCGAAGAGAACCAGGGCTTCAAGCCCCCAAACCACACCACTTACTGTAAGGGCGACCTGACAACCAACCTCCCTGCTTTGAAGGAAAGCTATAGCAAAGGAAGCTCAACAACCATTGAAAAGTTTGAGGGGGGGGTTCATCCAGGGGTTGGCCCCAGCGAACATCTGTCCCAAACCAATAAACCAATGGCTAGAGCAGAAAACCGACACCCCTCAGCCTCGCCTTAGGGAGGTGGATGATTTGTCTATCCGCATCCCGAGGCGCGGCTGAGGAACTCCGCATAGACCCGGCCAGTGGCCAGCTGTGCCAGGTCGTGGATGCCAACCTCGCAAAGCGGGGCTTGAGCCGACCAATGGGTTGCCCTTATCCTGTACCTCCCGTCTTTTTGAGTTGGCCCTGAAAGCACATGTTTCTCCAAGGCAAAGCCCCCTTTTGGTCGGGCTTAGGAAACCCTTACCATGGTTGACATCCCTCAGCGGTCCATGAAAATCCCAACCCAACCCCAAGCTTGGGTTCCGAAATTGGACGCTGCACGTTGTTTGGTAGCGATCGGAGCCTTTGCTTGGAACCCACGCAGAGTCCTCTGAAAACGGACAGCCCGCCGACGAAGCTGTGAAGGATGTGATGATTCCGACAACGTGTCTACCCTTGTGCTTTGAAACCGTGCGTTCTTGGCGTGTATCTTTTTCGGACTGGCTCGGAGGAGCGATTGAAAACAAAAGGATAGTGTTGAACAAAGCACAAAGGGAGGTGTTCAGCGGACACATAACCTAAAAAATTGGAATTATGACAACTGTCGAGCGCCAACCTGTTTCCTGCAAGCCCCATTGTGGAAAGATGGAGGCGAAAGAACGGCTTTGGGGACAAACAGGATACCCCACTTGGGATTGTCGCGGAAGCCTTGGAGATATTCAACCGTAGGAACCGGTTCCTGAAAAGGGAGCCATAACCATAGACAAAGCCGGAAGCCTCCCACAGTTCTCCAAACCTCCAGCCTCGGTCTTCAGCTACTTGCTGTCATAGGAATGGGACCAGCGCCTACAACACAAAATCGAGTACCGTGCTCAACCATGAAGCGGTCATTGGGAACCAGCCATTGATTCCTTTGCGATCTTCTCGTCATAAGCAGCTTCCCTGTAGAACCAATCAACACAAAGGCGTCATGGGGCCGCCTGGCAAAAAAGCCGGGTAAGCAACGAGCGGTGATGTCGCCACTTGCTCATGGCCTCTGTTTTTTGGCACCCTTTCGGGGTTGATGTTCAGGAAAAGGGGAACAGGGCTGTGGCGCATGACCACTTCTGTGATACAACAAAAAAGCTTTCCCAAAGACTAACCCCCCTTTTTCAAGGAGGAGATTCCCTTGTATCACAGAGGTGCTTGGATAAACCCCGAGTGATCCTGCAGGCCTGAAGAGACACCAACCGGTTTACGGCCCTATTTGCGCCAACCGACCAGCCCATAAAGGAAACCCACCAAACCCCACCTTTTCGTCTCCAAAAAACGCCAAGACGCACAGGTGGCCCAAACCGGGAAGACCTCGCCGCGTCTTGCAGCGCGCATGGCGTGCGCGAAGACCCGGGCCATCCACTGGTCCGCCGTGCCGTTCATCTTGAAGAAGCCTGAAGCCGAAATACCAGGAGCCCGAGAACTATGGAAATCAGATTTTCGCAGTAGCCCGAGAAAAAAAAGAAACGTGCTGCAAGAATAGGCGCTGGAAACTGGGGAAGGATGACCGGGGCATGCACTTTTCCAAGCGCAACTCTGAATGAGCATCTTGCCAGCTTCTTGCTGCATAACTATATAGCAGGGGATCGGGCTCCCGCACCCCCTGCAGTCCAGAGGTCGGCAAGGGGTGACCTTCCAACATGGCTGGTTCCAACAAGCATGAAAGCTGAGGGGAGGGTTGGTCAGATTCGGATACTTTACTGCAAATGAACGGAATCGGCGCCAAGAAGCGGGGTTCCCGTGAAGATTCACATGGAAGCCTGAGAAGGATCGGCATCGCGCAAGAGCTGGGTGCTCTGCGCATTTGCAGCCAGCCTCAATATTTCTTACGTGGCCTGTGGTGTTCGCCTTGCGATTTAGTCTACCTCCATCGTTTTCCGCGCTTTGCACCGCGCGAACTGCCTGCCGGACCCTCTGCGGGAACCCTGCGCGTCGAAGCGCTCCCGCTGCGGTGCGTTTGCAGGCGTGCAGAACAGGCCGGGAGCGCGCGTGTGGGCCTCGTGAATAGTTATGTGTTCTGTCTTTTCTTTCTTTCTTTCTTTCTTTCTTTCTTTCTTTCTTTCTTTCTTTCTTTCTTTCTTTCTTTCTTTCTTTCTTTCTTTCTTTCTTTCTTTCTGTGTTCTGTTCTTTGTTCTTTCGTTTTCTCTTTTGAATTTTCTTGTCTTTTTTCTGTTCTGTGCTTTCTTTATGTTTTTATTTTATTTCTGACTGTATTGCGGTCTTTCTTGATTTATTTCTTTCTTGAAATATGTCTTTATTTCCTTATTTCTTTATTTCTTTCTTTCTTTCTTTCCTTCCTTCCTTCCTTCCTTCTTTCTTCCTTTTTATCTCTCTCTCTCTCTCTCGCTCTCTCTCTCTCTCTCTCTTTCTCTCTTTCTCTTTATCTGTCCTTGTATCAATTTCATATCCATCTCTACGTATCATCTATCCATCTACCTATCTCTCTATCCAACCTATTCATCTGTCTGTCATCCTTCGCCCTCTCTTGTATCTACCTGTGTATCTACCTATCTCTATCCAATCTATCAATTCATCCATCTCCCAACCATGGTGGGTAGGTGGGCAGGTAGGCGCGCCAATTTCTACGAGGGGCCTCCTATCGTCAAGACCCCATTGGAGTGGCTCAGCACGTGGTCGAACTCCGCCTCCTAGGACCACCAGCGATACTTCCCCCATTTGGTGGGTGAAAAGCATGGTCAACGTCACACCTCGGGAAGACTACGTTTTGTGGATGTGGGTGAGTCTTAAAGGTACCTTTGTTTGTGGCTTTTGAAGGAAACCCAAAGGACGCCCCCATTTTGACACACCCAAATGATGTTCAACTCCAAGCCGCAAAGGGGTTTCGAAGGTGCCACAACGCCAAGAGGACTGCACTGGCCCGCGCCTCCCAATTGTCGTGACACATCAGT
>CAUJNA010003289.1:0-15000 GCA_963377175.1 Effrenium voratum | reverse complement strand
CCCCAGTGTGCGGCAAAGAAAGAGTGGTTTGCCGACCCTAACATGTGAGATCCAATCAAAACCCTCCGAAAGAGCGAGATACCAAGATCAGCAGAAATCATAATCCATTAGTTGGGACCATTCCCCAATGCATGGTTGAAAAAGACCCTTCTTGAAAATGGTGCTTCATTGCAGCTGACCCAAGACTTCAACACCAAATCCTCTGTTGCTTGCCGCTGGCCTGAATTTTAGATACAGCATGCCTCGGCCATCGGTGAGAAGCAGCCGTTGATTTGCGGGCCGGGCAAGAAACCACAAATGCCAAGTATCGAATCAAAGGCGACCAAGGTCGGCGCTTCGAATTCAGCGCTCCAACTGAGGTCTGGGGCAGCTCTGCATCACTTCTACCCTGGTTCTGCAGATCAGAAACAGCGCGCGTGGAAATCAGCCGAAGGTGTGCAAGTGCATGCGCCCCCACAGGCCTGCACCGACCTCTGCACTGCGCATCAGCGCGAATTTGGAGCTAAGTAAAAGGCTCCAAAGAAAATCTGTAGACACCCTCAAAGTGAGGAGACAACTCTATATATATATATATATATATATGAATATGTAATATATGTATATATATATATATGTACATTCACAAGTGTCAGAAGGCCAACCTGTCTTCATTCCTGGAGCTAGACAATATGCAGTCGACATTCTTAAATCTTACATTCGCTAAATCAGAGCAAGCTGACATGCAGGCCCATGTCCAAATAAGCCACGTGGCTGCCAAAATGGAAAGAGAAATCTCTCAATGAGAACAAATTGGTGTGGGGAAAAGGCAACTCCTGGCTGCTGCCAGTCCGCGCGCGGGAACCAAAGCATCTGTTCCAATTTGATTCGAGGCACGTAGGATGCTGGGATGTAGGAGCTGCAGTTGTACAGGATTCCGCAGTCGCTGGCGAGGAGCGCGATCACGGGCCTGAGGTACGAAGTTGATGTCCGGTCAAATTTGTCCGATTTCGGGTTGATCGAACACACGAACTCAGAGGTTCCCGCGATTCAGGTCTTTCGGCTCTTCACCTGCTCAAAGTTCCAGGCGCCAACCCTGGTACCCCCTGGCCCACTTTCGAGCCGCTTTTCATGGCGCCATCCCCACCCTAGGAAGTGGCGGCTCCGATTCAAATGGCCATGAAATCTGCAAACCAGCAAGGCAACATGCCCTGAGCTGTGGCATGCAAAGCGAAAGCAAGCCAGGCATGTGGATGTTTAAAAAGATGACACAGCCAGCACGCTGGCATGACCGGCCAGCATCCCTGACATCACCAGCCAGCAGCACAGAAAGTGCAATGGAAGGTGCATCCCCTGCATCATGTGTTTACACACAAAAATCAAATGGGTTCAGTCCAGCGTGATTTCTGAGAAATATCCTTTCTTTTGCTTTCGCGACTCCCCCACCCCCCACCCCCCGCACACTTGACACAACTCCAGCGACAAAGTCGTCTTCCGTCATTCTACAAGCATTCTAAACCTGAAATAAGGAATCCCAAAGAAAAGCTTTCTTCATTCAGGCTCCTTCCCCCGAGGTGAGCTTTTCGTAAACTTGGCAGATGCTCTTGCAATAGTTGAACCTTCTGAGAGAAAAACAATATCAGGACCTCAAAGGGCTCGGGAGTGTCAATGGAAAGAGTGAAAGCCACCGCAACGAAAAAGCGCAGTGGCTTCACAAAATGAGAGAACGAAGGCACAAACCGAAGCACCAAACCAACCACACCAACCAAGCCAAGCAAGTAGGCAAGCAAGCAAGCAAGCAAGCAGGCAGGCAAGCAAGCAAGCAAGCAAAACAAACAAACATGCAAACAAGCAAACACTGA
This sequence comes from Effrenium voratum, assembly GCA_963377175.1. Lineage (NCBI taxonomy): Eukaryota > Dinophyceae > Suessiales > Symbiodiniaceae > Effrenium > Effrenium voratum. Next base: position 13,162 of record CAUJNA010003289.1, on the reverse strand, counting down.
CGGGGGACTCTGTACTCTTCAGGATATTTGAAAGCAAAGCAACACTTGAAGCTATCGGTATAGGGTGCCTGGCTTTAACCCAATGCCAATCACTTGGCTAGCATGTAAGCTAGTGGGGCGGGTCGAGAAACATAACCCAAAGGTTCCTCACGCAGTTTTACCCTAGGTTTGGGCCACGACCTGTTCATGCGTTTGATTTTACAACAATCAAAACCTCTTCCTGTAGGTTACCCAAAGGGAATCATGATTTGATTGGCTAAGCCTTTTTGTCCCCCCAACCCTTTGCCAGGGCTAACTGAGAAGGACGCTCGGCTAAGAACTTGTTTGGGCTTTGAACTTTCATAAAAACCACATCCAAAGCGCTTGGTGGACATGAATCCCGGCCTAAATGATGTCCAACAAATAGAAAGCAACCCAATTTCAACTCACCCTTTTGGACTCTCCCACCGCTCGCAAGGCCACTGGCGCGCGCCTGTCATTCTCCGCGGTGGCCAGAGCGGAATCCCCGGCGGCCGGCGCAGCCCAGCTGGCGACCTCACGGCTTCTACCGCCGAGCCGCCGAGAATTCGAGTCGGAGCCTGGCACAGGAACGACTCCCCCCGAAAAAGAACCAGCACAGCCTCGGACGGCCGGGAAGAGACGAAGAGCGTCAGCGGGAGCCAGAACATGCTGGCGGCCAACATGCCTCACACGCGGCCAAACCCTGAACATCATCTTTGCTCCAAAGCTGGGGTCATTCCCTGAAACCCATCTGGGACTTGACCCGTGTCCCCAACTCTAAGCCTTATGTACTTTTTTGATTGTGGTCCACTTGACTCCAGTGGACCACAATCTGATAGTGATTTGAGACAAAATCTGACATGACCTGGTACCCCACGGCTAGAAAAAGCATGGCCAGCAGTGTACTGCCAACTTTCTTACGAGATGTGATCCAGCCGACACAATTCTAGACATAATCACTGAATCTTGCGCAAACGCCAGATTGAGTTAAATAGCCTGTGCTGAGCTGTTGAATGAATAGCCCTGGTGAGTATAGCGACTCCGAACTCTGCTTCTTCCTCCAGGCTTGTGTCTGCCCAATACAATCAAGGTTGCTCTTCCTTAGATTGCTCTGAGGCAATCGACAAGCGCCTGTCTCAAATTTGAGGTCACACAATATGGTTGGTTCCGTTACGCTCCTAAAACCAGAAGGAAAACGTGAATCCCAGCAAAGATCAGATCACATCTCGTAGCGCAAAAGCAGTGGTCAGCACAGCTTTGCTGCAAATGAGAACATGGAAACCCTGAAGCGGATTGCTTCCTTTTGGGCTCCTTAAGTCGAGGGAACCAGGTTTTCTTTCTGGCTTGCCAAATTGCATCAAAAGGCAAAGAGGAGCTACACCCTCAGAGGTGAATGACAGCGAAATCCACCCAATCGCTCCGCGCCGAGCGCCTAGAAGCAAACGCGGCGGGGCTCGGTCTTCGTCCATGGCCACATAGCCTGCAGCTTCATCCACCGCTTCGGACTTGTTCGGAGCTCCGGACAAGCTTGCTGCGGCAAAAACGACTGGTCGGTTAATATCTGTTTGTTCCGTCTTGTAGGGTCCTTCGCTTGTGAACACCCATTCATCTGCCAGCTTTGCGCAATAAATCAACATTACCCGCTGGGCAATCCTTGTTTCAAACATGTCAAGTCAACAAGCTGTTGAAACTCTGAAACAACCTCCTTTGCAACTGTACCCTTTTGCACATACCTCGGCTGAAGCAAAACCTGCACTCAAAGCTGGATTCCCTCGAGCTCCAAGAAAGCGATTTGGATGCCAGGCGATCAGCCACTAAACCTGGGGCCACCCCTTTAGGGCATGACTTTTGGCAGATCGAACCCATTTCCGTGCACGCAGACTTTCCTCCCTCCTCCCTGGACATCATTCCCAAAGGCCCCGCCCGGAAACTATGTAAGCCAGCAGGTATTTTTGAGCTTGCGAATCGTAAAGTTGGTTTACAAGAGAGCCAATGCCATTTTGCACGTCCCGCTGTGGCACATAAACAGCTGTTCATGTTTGAGGTCACTTCCGCCTTTGCAGCTTAACTTGCGCGAGATACAACATGTGTTGCCTCCAGAATCCATACCTGATAGCCCGGCAACGGAGATGCGATGTGGTCACGGACCCGGAAGCATTCATATTTGCAGCTGTTGTTGTAGATCATGTTAAGAGGAGTGAATCAAAACACGGCACTTGCTTGGATTTGTAACCCAAGCAATCATGGATTTCGTCAAGACAAATCAAAGAGACCATCGTGTAGTGGCCTCCCAACACGGCCCTCCCGTCGCCTTCCTTGACCTCCGGCATCCTGGCAAGTGGCGCTTCAGGCGCTTCACGTCGGGGTGGACACCAAATCGGTTGCAGTTGACCAGCTACGGCAAAAGAAAAAAAGTCCACTGCACAATATATTTTTATAGGAGGAAAGATTGGAGTGGAAATTATTTAGGGGCAAGCCTTCCAATCCAGAGAAGAAACAGAGGCTCAAATTCAAGTCCCCCCAAAGAATCAACCAATTGCAGGTCACGGGGTACATCAACCTTTGGGCTCACATTCGTGGACCCTTTTCAGCCGGCCGCTTCCCAAACACGCAAACAACTTGGGTTTTGGGAATCGTTTTGCAGAGGTTTTGGAAATCAACCCAATCCCCAAAGACTGTTTTGTAAGGGGCTGGTTCGCGGTGATTCCCCCAAGTCTACTCCAAAGCTTCTTGGGGTGGGAGGTTCTTGGAAAAGGCAAAGCAAGCTCCGCAGATTTTGGGCGTCTAGTTTGGGGCAGTCCAGCCAACATAGCATAGGCTACTAGGAGTTCTTAGGTCTTGAAAAGGACTCTGGGAGGTGAGCCCTTCTCTGGGCATGTCTTGGAGTCGTTTTCTTCACTTGGGACGACATTCTGGTAGTTGATGTCTTTGCCTTGTAGGTGTGCTCGCTGTATCCCGCCCTTTTTCGTCGTCGGCTACCCATTCTTAGCCTGATTTGGACCAAAAACACAAATCCCACCAGAGAAAACCCATGCGGCTCTCTCTATGCTTTGGCTCCGGCAAAATAGCGTGCGCTGGCTCTACTCAGCGCGTGAGGCTCAATGGCTGCGCAATCCGAAGCCGGACGGCGGCCCGGCCGTTGGTCCGCAAGCCCATGATTCATCTATATAAACCAAAAAAACACTCAGTTCACACAAGCAAGTGTCACTTCAACTTGTGTTTGTATCCCACCTTGTGTGAATGACCCCACTCAAGCAAGCAAGCGCGCGCACATGCACAAACACACACACACACACACACACACACACACACACACACACACACACACACACACACACACACACATGCTCACTCGCTCGCTCGCTCGCTCACTCACTCACACTCACTCACTCACTCGCTCGCTCGCTCACTCGCTCACACAATCACGCTCCTTCCCTCCCTCCCTTCCTCCCCCTCCCTCCCTCCCTCACTCACTCACTCACTCACCCACTCATTCACTCACAAATTCTCACTCTCACTCTCACTCTCACTCTCACTCTCACTCACTTTCTCACTCTCACTCTCACTCACTTTCTCACTCTCTCACTCTCTCACTCACTCACTCACTCTCACTCTCACTCTCACTGTCCCTCTCACTCTCACTCTCACCCTCACTCTTACTCTCACGCTCACAATTACACTCACACTCACACTCACACTGACTCCCTCACTGACTCCCTTACTGACTCCCTTACTGACTCCCTCACTCACTCACTCACTCACTCACTCACTCACTGACTCACTCACTCACTCACTCACTGACTCACTCACTCACACTCACTCACTGACTCACTGACTGACTCACTGACTCACTGACTCACTGACTCACTGACTCACTGACTCACTGACTCACTGACTCACTGACTCACTGACTCACTGACTCACACTCACTCACGCACTCACTCACTCACTCACTCACTCACTCACTCACTCACTCACTCACTCACTCACTCACTCACTCACTCACTCACTCACTCACTCACTCACTCACTCACTCACTCACTCACTCACTCACTCACTCACTCACTCAAACACATTCACGTACACACACAATGGAAAGCCCACACAAGGAGTGTCAGGATACAACAAACCTCAAACGATCAATAGCTTCTCGATTCGTGCTGAGGAGGGCGGAGCAAACAGGAACTTCAGGGAGAACACCTTGGCATCGTTGGACCCACACACGCCTTGGGCTTCCTGCAGGAGGCCACGGAGGGCGGAAACAGTTTGCGCACGAACTGACGCAGGCAGGCACGCACACATGCACGCACTCACTCAGGCGCTCTTGCACGGACGCACGCACGCACGCACAACCTCCTCATGATACGGCCGCAACTCCATGCACTTCTGTTGACCCCGGATGAATCAACCAGGTGCCCCCAAAAAGTGGTCTGGATCCCCCAAATGAGTCATAATCAAAACCCGGTACAAAAGTGGTGCACCCAGCACCATGTAAAGAACTAAGAAGGCGGATATCCGCAGCTACTTATGGCTGGGATCGTCCCTTAACCTTCATCAATCCCCGGGTTTTGGTCCATGTTTCCACTTTCCAGGGTTCCATTTTGGTACATGTTTTTTTTGAGCCACACCCAAATGAAGAAAGTGCCCATCTTCCCAGAGCTCGGCTCTCCTCTCTGCCTCTCTTGGCTTCGGAGGCGGGTTCTGGCAGAGCCTCCTTCTTCGCGAGCTCCTTTGAGAGAGCGGGGACCCGAGCAAAACCGCGGCGGAAACGACCAGACGTTCAGGCTGTGGGTGAAACATGGGTATCCATTTTGAAACCCTAGTAAAACCTGCGGTCCGATTCCTGGTGCTTTTATTTTGACCCATACCCAGGTTAAGAACAAAGGCAGAAGCGGCAGAAGAACCTACCAGGCAAATGACTCGTGACGCTGACATCTCACAACAGAGGATGGGACCTGTGTGCGTGTGTGTGTGTGAGAAAGAGAGAGAGAGAAAGTCGTTGTGTTTGCACGTTTTGCTGTCAAGGTGGGGGCTGAACGGTGCTCAATGGTTGCATGAAGGGCGGGGAGGTCTTATCAAGAGTGAAAGATTCCCTCTAAAATCGGTTGCAACTGGACGGAAAGAGGTCATATCAAATGCTTTAAAACTGCCAAAAAACAAAGCTATGTATTATTGAGCATGCTCAAAGTCTGTTTGTGTGCTGGTTTGCTGTTTCCTTTTGGACCCTGGACTTGTCAGTGCAGCTTGTTTCTTGGGAACCAATCCTTGTGACCACTGCCCTCCAGAAATCTCGACTCCGGTGCAAACCGACACAGGCCCCAGGCCGACTATCATCGAAAACCTCGGCCCGCCCCACCCTTCCGTGTGATTGTCCTGGTAATGAGAGCTGCGCCCGCAACAGATTTAACGTTGGCCCTGCCTGGCTACAAATGCTTGTAAGAGGCCTCACTTTTCTCCCTTCTAAACCCGAGAGTAGAGCCTTCTACTGTCTAGCCAGTCGTTTGCACCCTCACAGCGCTCCCTAGGCACATCATGGCTTTAGCCCTTGAAGAAAAGTCTCAAAATCATCTGCTGCCATAAGATACCAGGCAAAGACACCCAAATAGTCCAGCCCAAAACCCTGCGTTGGGTGGGGACCATACCCAGTCGGCAAGTTCTATCCGCCTCTGGTTCACCAGGGATTGCTTGTCCATACTCTCAGGGGCAAGGCAACGATCATCTGTTGCCGGTCCGCTTTGCTTCTTGCTGTTCAAAAATCAACTCCCTATGCGAGCAAACCTTCTTTCCCTAAGTACTTGCCATGTTTCGGCAATCCACCCTACCTGGATCTGAAAGATTTTGGACCTGCAACTGCCTGACCCAGACATTCATTCACCTTTCTTGCGAGGCGAAACATGGTTGTGCGAAAGAGCTACATACTCCATCACTTGGCGCCTTGATTGCCCCAAAACATAATCTTCAAAATAAACTGCCACCCAACGCGGCTCCCAACCCAAACGAAACCACCCACCCCGCCGCCGACAAGCGCATCGCTTCCGAAACGAAGCTCCGGTCCTTCAGCTGCTTCACCTCCTGGCGGAAGCGCCGCTCCTGCTGCAGCGGCGCCAGGAGGTCCTGGACCGAGCGTCCGACCAAAGGCGATGGAGTCCAGTTGGGCCAGTTTGCGCGCGAGTGCGAGGGGTAGCCTTCAAAGTCCCTTCAAGCGGAAGTGGTGCTGAAAAGAACGCGGAGCCCAAGATGCTTTGAAGGTCGCCACAAGTTCCCAAGCTTTCGACGCGCCGACGCTACAGTTGTTGCAGTTCCTTTCAATCAAATCACAAGGGAAGTCGCTCAACTTGGCCTTTGCCACTCGCAAAACGCAGGCGAAAAGCAGCAGCGCCGGGATTCGCCACGCCTCCAGAGTCACTCCGCCCACCGGCGGCAGCTGGTACTCGTTCTCAGCCTCGGCCTGGCCAAAGGGCCAAAGCATCAGGCCCCAAACCGTTTGGAAACCAAAAGGGACCCCTGGTGTTCTTCGACCCACCCGAACCAGAGGCAAAATTGACAAGACTCTTTTGGGCTGAGGCAATATCAAGGTCAAGAAGCGATCTGGGGTTGAAACAGCATTGTCCCCACAAGCAACCCCTTTGCTCACACTGGCCCGGTCGGCCCTTTTCGGGAGGACAACTGGGAACATGGCGAGTTGTTCACACTGAGTCCAAACTGGCATCCAAGAATCAGTCTTTGCCGAAGCTGGGGCCTCACAAAACAAAACCAAAAATTGGGGGCCCCTCGCAGTCAAACTCCGGAGTGTTCGCACTTCCAACAATCCTAGAATTGGACCTACCACGCTCTTACAAAGCTCCCCTGTCCACTTTCACAATGTCTGTTGAAAAGAGGGCTGCAAGACATGACATACCTGATCAACAGGCGCTGTTGGTTTCTGTTGCTTATCAGTCCAGCAACATCTCAAGATTTGGGTCAACAAAGCTGCTTTCCTGCTGAGACATAGATATGTCGAGATCAGAAATGAAAATACACATGCCCATGACTGCCATAACACCTAACATGGAGCCCCATTTTCTCTTCGGTCCCTTGACGGAAGATTCGTGATTCCGCAACGGCCTCAAAAACAACGGGTAGTTTGTGGTGTCCGTTTGCCCACCCTCAAAAGCGATCCCGCCAAAAAGCGTGCCCTATGGGATGCACCGGCCTGCGGCCTCCGCTGAACTGACTCAGCAGCAGCCTCCTGCCCAGACTTCACATGGGGTCTATCCACTGAAAACGGACAGAAACAAAAAACGCATGCCAAGAAGTGAAGGGAAAGGGATTCGCTCCCTTGTTCTACAGGGCTAGCGAGGGCCGACACAGAACCTTTGTAAATGAGGTGTCCAAAAGGGTTTACCACTCTGAACCCAGGCAAAAACTGGGGCATGCAACCTGCCGTAGACAATGTGCCCACCCCCCTCCCCAGTTTGCCCCTAGGGGTCATGGTTTCGGGGTTCTGAAAACCGAGAAGAAAAGTCAATCCTACAGATTACCACCTCTTGAGACACCCATCGCCATAGATGCCGATTTGGTATGTGTGGCAAGGATTTCGATCCCAATCTCCAGAAGAATGCTTTGTCAAACTGATCTGACCCGTTTTGGAGGGGTCCCTCGTTTCAACGAAAATGAAACAGGTGGACGCCAAAGTTCCCTCAAGGGATGGGGAAAACTGGGATCTTGGGGCCCTTCTTTGTGGGTACATCGAGGTTTCAGCCCCGTGGGTCTCCAAATCGCCAGCTATGCAAACCACGGTGTGAAACCTCGATCTAGAAACTGGGATGGGTCCAATAAATACTCCAAACGAAAAAGTGCGATTTTGTGCCCGGTGGGGGGGGTGGAGGGGACGATTTGAATTTTCTCCAAGTCAGCTCCAAGTGCTAGTGTTCGAGAAGAACAACCCCGGCCTGGTCAGGTCAGTGCACCGTAGCTACTCAACCTCAACCAATCCCCCCGCCCCCCCCCCCCCACCCCTCCAGGCGCTCTTCAAAACACGAGGGAAGCCGGGCAGCTGTTCAAATGCTCAACCCCCGAGCCCTGCCTGCGACCGAGAGCTCCCCAACCCCCGAGCCCTGCCTGCGACAGGGACGCCACCGCCCCCAACAGCCGCCGGGAGGCCTCGAAATGGGAGTCCACCGAGATCCACCCCAAAATTTTGGGGAGAAAAAACCCCCGAGGAAGGCGAAGGGGTCCCAAAGTTGGCCAAAAATTCAGCGGGGTGTCAGCGGGTTTTAGCAAGGAAGACAACCACCTGCCGAGCGCGAAATATGCTCCCAGCCCGCCTTGGGCAGGCCTTATCAGGTTGCTGGGTTTCAGGGCTCGGCCTGTCTCCTTTCCGGCAGTTGAGTGGAAGGCAAGCATCATGGACACGGACCCTAGAGAAAACTCTGTTCGGGGCCTTTGGTGTTCCACGGTCTGTGGGAGAGGCATTCGATTTGGGACCAAAGCTTTGGTGGACATCATTTGCGGACATTCCTTGTGGAAATTCAGAGTCACTTCTGCTTCAGGTTTAGGTGGCCGACCTGCTCCACGAAGTTCAAAATTCATTGGACCAAAGGACCGCTAAGCCGGGCGCCAGGGGGTCGTCAAAGGCTTCCTGGTGAGGCCGGAAGCTGGTGAGTGGGGGGAGGCTGTCACTTGCTGAGACATGGTTTCTCAAAATGCGAAATCGTATGGGTATTCCTGAAACAAAACAACAACATGCCCTTTAAAGAACCTCAACAGTGTAGCCTGAAGAAAGACATCCCTGTGCTTGAAACCATCCGAGGCCTGGATTTTCCGGCTCAAGATTCTGCGCACCAGCTCAGTGCTATGAATCCCCAAGCGAAATGATGTCCTCGGACTTGCAAGCGATCGGTTCCAAGCAACCATAGGGGCTGTCCAGCAAGCCCCCAACAGTCGCAGCTGATGTGTGCCATGGTCCACGCTTGGTGTTGACAGGGAAACAACATGGGTGTGTCTCAAAACCGGGGGGATTTGGACACCCCCGAAATCTGTGGTTTTGCGTGGCTGCCCAAGAAGAAAAAAAGGATACCCTCAGAACACGACAAACCCACATGAAACCCATCGTTCAGAGGCAGCTCTCCGCTCTACTGACTTGCGACAGGGTTGAGCGGCTCAGTTGAGCGGCCGTTTCACCCGAGCAAATTGTGAATTCCACTTCAGCACGTGTTCTTAGCATCTTTAGTATCCCAAATAAAACAGGTTCAAGCAGTCACCTAAAGCGGCCCAAGGAAGGTTGCTCTGACTCACAAGAGACAGGGTTTTGCTTGAGATGAACCCGAAGCAGATGGACCGCAAGCGGGGTGAGCCAGCCTCACGCTAGTGTGGAACAAGTTCAACCCGAATCCAAAACTGCTTCCTGCAGGGGGGGAGCTAGGCTTGTGCGAGCACAAGAAGCTCGTCTGTCAGCCCATCCCTCAAGCACCTTCCGGGCCATTCGAGTGACACCCTCAACGTTGCCCAAATCAAAAGCTCCAAATGACCTTTAGCTCCAAAGAGTAATTTCGAGGGCCTTCAAAAAGCGGCCACTTCAATTGACTAGCCGGAGATCCATAGCCCGGGATTCGGAAACCAAGCAGTGGGCCAGCTTTTTCCCAAGGCGAAGGGAATGGTTCCTACACGTAATCTCGCCGGCATCTCCTCTGCGTCCTCCTCAACCTGCGAACGGCATGAGATTTGGGCCCCTCCACACTGCCCCCCCCCCCTGACCCCGAATGCTCCTGTGCCATATCCTCTTCCTTCAACTCATGTGGAAGTTTGCAGGCGACATCAGTGACATGAGGGAGCTGACTTCTCTTGGAGAGAGAGTACCCGGCGCTTCCAACTATTGGCCTGAGGGGTATCCCAACCAACCCAATGTGCTCGCCTCTCCTCTTGGCATGGTTCAGGTTAACAGCTGGAAAGACCTCGTATCCCAGGTTGCACATAGGTGTTGATGCTGAAATCCCTGAAAAAAGCAAATATAGCCCGCCCGCCCCCCCCTCCCCCCACCCCCCCGCCCCGCCCGTTCCCTCTTTCCCCCGCGCTTTGTCACGCGTGTTTTTTCCTTTATCTTCTTTTGTCTTCCCACCACCACCACCGCCGCCGCCGCCACCACCACCACCACCACCACCACGATCTTCCTCTCCTGTGTGCAAAGGAAGGCGTTTCGGCTTGGTGAGAAACAAACTGACCGACCACTGGAGCATATGTCTCACATGCCAGTTGCACCATGCAAAACCTGGATTCTGAAGGCGATTTCTTTCTACAAAGCCAGAACCCTTCCTTCGGCAGTTTCAGCAAGTCAAAGAGGGTAAGCTCCTTGCGGCAGTAGGCAGGACAAGAAAATGGATGTCCCTTCTGTAGATTGCACCCATTCTTATACAGATTAACACGGGACCAAACCGTTTTGCGGTTCCATGCTAATTTGCAGATTATCAGAGTATTCGCCCCAGCCACAAGTGAAGCGCACACCGGCCAGCCAAGCCCCGCCTCTGCACGCTTCGGCTTGACCGCCTTCCTCCGGGGAAGGAAAGGGAAGGTCTCTCCATAGGCCAAAAGAATCTCGTGACTTCCCATTTGGTAAATCCGCTGCAGGTAGATCACTTTCACCCGATTGGGTCACTTTCGGCAGCCAGTGGTAAGTCTGCTTGCCATTTTCTTTGGAAAGTCTCCTCTTGGCATCGGCGGGAGAAAACACAAGCACCCTGCCGCATCCTGCGCTTCAGAGTTCTCGCCGGCCTCGGTGCAAGAACTCGCGAGCTCGGTTTCGGGCATAGTGATACACCAAATGATGGACTTGTCTTACCACTCAAGTGAGATCCTCATGTGGACCCCAGATTCTCGACCTGGTGGACTAGTAGAGTCGAAAAGTAAAGAATCCCTTCTTAAGTTGGAGACTTTCAAGGTGGTGAGAAGCAACTTTGGGGGGACTCCCGTTTGACGTCGCCAGGTAACTGTAAACGACATTCCCCGTTCTGTCCCCGTTGCGAAAACACGAAACCAAAATGCGCGAATTCTGCCCACCCCGACTCGATCTGCATAAGGCCTGCATGTTTACAATCCCCGTGAAGGTTTCAGTCGCCTTTTGGCCAAGGAAAATTGTGGATGCAAATGAGACGCACGGGCCAAAAGGAAACAAAATTCATTCAGCCAGCCAGCGATGTGTTCTTTTGTTTTCCCTTTCGACGCACTGCAAAGGAGTACCATGACAAAAAGAAGCGCCCATATGAACTTGCAATTCGAGAGTGTTACGCCACTTTTACTGAGGGCCTTTATCCACCGCCGTTACGCAGTTCCGCGGGGCATTTTTGTCTCTCAAAGTCAGTCCCGCAATGGTGATCAGAGGAGAAAGAGCCCAAAAAACAGACCAACCGTGCTTCTGCTTTAAGCCCTTTGTCCAAGGAAAAGCCATTCGAAGATCTGGAAGAATGTGGTTTTGACTGCAAGGGTGACCTAAGTGGGCACTAGCAAATCGATTCCTTTCAGATGCCCACATTTTGGTTTACCTTCAGACCAACCCAAACCTTCGGGTGAATCAACATCGCCGACCCGAAATGGAGGAATGGGCTCCAAGACGTGGGGGCGCCATCGATGAAGTCGGCCAGTAGTAGGCCTGTGAGCAAAGTCCGGATTTACGCTGCACCAGAATTCCAAACTCTCTCAAACATTCCAGGGAAAAATGAATCTATCTCAGTCATCAGCTGTATAATCCATGCACTATGTATAAATAGTGAGAAACAAAGAATTACTTGCGTAAATGAAACTGAAACATAAGCCCAAGGCGTACCCCCAGCACCACAACCGTCCAGAACCCTCCAGGAACCCGCCCCAAAACAGCCGACTGACCACAATTGTCGCTGTAAGCAAAATACGTTGGATGGGGGTTGGCACCCTCGGATTCATGCGTGTCAGCCTGATGATTCTTAGCCGTTCGAGAGCAAAACTCCTTGGATGCGCCTATGCGAAGAATCCCACTATATTTGTCTAAATTTGCAAAAGCCTGGCTAGTGGGCATCCTCCAACGAAACATGTTCGGTCAACCCGCTACAAGTGATATCCACACATGAACATCTTGACTTGCTCCAAGTAAACAACTGATTGACCGCAGACTTGAATCTTGGCTTGTCCCCCACGCCACTTGTCTGTACTGCACCCCTGCCAATGCGTGAGTGCAGCAGCTGGAACCTGTTGGGTTGTCCCCTAGTTTTTCTGGAGATGTGCCTTATGTCCTTCCCAAACCAACAGTGACCAGTACTTCGGACTCACGGCATCTTCACCCACTTGTCACAGGCCTGGATTGAGCTCCTCGCCTCGGCGATTGTAAACCAGACCAATGTCATGTTTACACATGTCCCGAAACAAGAGTTGGACGCCTATAATCCGTGGTGCCCTTGTTGTTTCCTGTCAAACGCAAACCCGATATGTGGCTTTGCAAAACGATTGATACCTGAATTAGTATCTCGGTGTGTGTGTGTGTGTGTGTGTGTGTGTGTGTGTGTGTGTGTGTGTGTGTGTGTGTGTGTGTGTGTGTGTGTGTGTGTGTGTGTGTGTGTGTGTGTGTGTGTGTGTGTGTGTGTGTGTGTGTGTGTGTGTGTGTGTGTGTGTGTGTGTGTGTGTGTGTGTGTGTGTGTGTGTGTGTGTGTGTGTGTGTGTGTGTGGTGTGTGTGTGTGTGTGTGTGTGTGTGTGTGTGTGTGTGTGTGTGTGTGTGTGTGTGTGTGTGTGTGTGTGTGTGTGTGTGTGTGTGTGTGTGTGTGTGTGGGGTGTGTGGTGTGTGTGTGTGTGTGTGTGTGTGTGTGTGTGTGTGTGTGTGTGTGTGTGTGTGTGTGTGTGTGTGTGTGTGTGTGTGTGTGTGTGTTTGTGTGTGTGTGTGTGTGTGTGTCTTGTGTGCGTGTGTGTTTAGGTGTGTGTTTGTGTGTATGTGTGTGTATGTGTCTATGTGCGTGTGTGCGTGTGGGTGTTGTGTGTGTGTGTGTGTGTGTGTGTGTGTGTGTGTGTGTGTGTGTGTGTGTGTGTGTGTGTGTGTGTGTGTTTTGTTGTGTGTGTTGTTGTGTTGTGTGTGTGTTGTGTGTGTGGGGTGTGTGTGTGTGTGTGTGAGTGTGTGTGCGTGGGTGTGCGTGGGTGTGTGTGTCTGTGTGTGTCTGTGTGTGTCTGTGT
>CAUJNA010003288.1:712500-720985 GCA_963377175.1 Effrenium voratum | reverse complement strand
GTGTGGGTGTGTGTGTGTGTGTGTGTGTGTGTGTGTGTGTGTGTGTGTGTGTGTGTGTTTGTGTGTTTGTGTGTTTGTGTGTTTGTGTGTTTGTGTGTTTGTGTGTTTGTGTGTTTGTGTGTTTGTCTGTTTGCGTGTTTGCGCGTTTGTGTTTGCGTGTTTGCGTGTTTGCGTGTTTGCGTGTTTGCGTGTTTGCGTGTTTGGGTGTTTGTGTGTTTGTGTGTTTGTGTGTGTTTGTGTGTTTGTGTGTTTGTGTGTTTGTGTGTTTGTGTGTTTGTGAGTTTGTGTGTTTGTGTGTTTGTGTGTTTGTGTGTTTGTGTGTTTGTGTGTTTGTGTGTTTGTGTGTTTGTGTGTTTGTGTGTTTGTGTGTTTGTGTGTTTGTGTGTTTGTGTGTTTGTGCGCTTGTGCGTTTGTGCGTTTGTGCGTTTGTGCGTTTGTGCGTTTGTGCGTTTGTGCGCTTGTGCGCTTGTGCGCTTGTGCGCTTGTGCGCTTGTGCGCTTGTGCGCTTGTGCGCTTGTGCGCTTGTGCGCTTGTGCGCTTGTGCGCTTGTGCGCTTGTGCGCTTGTGCGCTTGTGCGCTTGTGCGTTTGTGCGTTTGTGCGTTTGTGCGTTTGTGCGTTTGTGCGTTTGTGCGTTTGTGCGTTTGTGCGTTTGTGCGTTTGTGCGTTTGTGCGTTTGTGCGTTTGTGCGTTTGTGCGTTTGTGCGTTTGTGCGTTTGTGTGTTTGTGTGTTTGTGTGTTTGTGTGTTTGTGTGTTTGTGTGTTTGTGTGTTTGTGTGTTTGTGTGTTTGTGTGTGTGTGGGTGTCTGTGTGTGTGTGTGGGTGTTTGTGTGTGTGTGTTGGTGTAGTTGTGTGATGGTGAGTTCTAGCTTTTGTGTTTTTGTGCTTTTGTGTGTTTGTGTGTTTGCGTGTTTGTTTGTTTGCTTGTTTGTTTGCTTGTTGGTTTGTTGGTTTGTTGGTTTGTTGGTTTGTTGGTTTGTTGGTTTGGTTGGGTTACCGGGTTGGGTTGGGTTGGTTGGTTGGTTGGTTTGTTTGTTTGTTGTTTTGTCTGTTTGTTTGTGTTGCCGCTTGTGTCTAGTGTTGGCATTGCGTATTTGCGGGTTTCTGCCGTTCTTTTGGTGGGTGGGTGGGTGGGTGGGGGGGGCCGCACGCGCGCGCGTGCGTGTGCGCGGGCATTTGCAATTTCCTTTTAAAGTTGCAGGTATCAACAGCTACCCCAAATTCCAAGCGTAAAAACTTATTCAAGCTTCCATTCCAAGCTGCCAAGGGCCTGTGCCGCTTTCACAGGCTCGTGAGTGAGCAAGCAATGGCAAGCGTCTACTTTGTCTGCAGTAGGATGAGGGAATCTAGAGGCATCACCCTAGCAGTGATTCAATTTAGCTGCAACGAGTTGAAATTTTCTGCAGCTTTGCAGTTGCCCAAACGACGTGCATCACGCATTTGTTCAGTATGCTTGCTCATAGCGCACTATATTTTAAAATTGAGAGTGCTAATCACAAGAGAACTATGGAGTTAGTTTGCAGCTAGGTTGCGAGGTCGCGTTTCTGGTGAGCCCACTTTCAGTTTGATGCAGTTTCGAAACTGAACCCTTGGACAAGCATGGCCTTGTTTCCCTGGGCGACTTTTTGGGTTGGCCATGTTGAGGGAGTGAGTCGCGACGGATGGTGAAAGCTGCCATTGAATCTATTTGACAAGTCATAGGTGCAGCTGCAACCATGCCAAACCATGGCAAACCATTGGGGGCTCGGCGGAAAGGTTTCAAGGCCAGCCCTTTTACTCTTGGCCAGGCTCAGCCAAAACTCTTGAAGAGAAAGGCATTCAATTGGTCTTGGACATGGGCACCCAAAGGGGTTCAAGGCTCTTTGAGGCTCTGCTACCCTGGAAACACGGCCAAGTGGCATTCCTGTTTCACGAAAGCTGAAGCGTTTCGCTTCTACAGCGCAATTTCACCAGGACACATGTTCATAGGCGGCGGAGGGAAGCAGTTGTGGATGCCTTCGACAAACCAGCAGCCAGCGCAAGACGAAAGGCATGCCGGCCGCGCATCAGCAAAAGTTGGGTTGCGCAACAGCCGGGCAAAGTTCTTAAAGAAAGTGGGGATGACAGACCTCAGAGGCCTGAAGGGCTTTACGTGTGCAAGCCTAGTTGTTTTGTGGGCAGGCTCGTCAGAGATGGAGTGCGGAGTCTACACCAGTTGGAATGTGAACGTGTTTGCCCATACATCGATCATGTGTTTACATTTCTTCGTGCCAGAGTTCTTCTTCCAAAAAGCAGGCGGGTCAACCGCCCGCTTCGCCCACGCCACCGCATTTACTCAAGAAAATCGTACAGAGGCTGGCAAATGCACCAATGAAGGGTTGATGGCCCTTCCGCGTGAAGGGGGACAAAGGCGTGAAGAGCATTCTTCCTCCGGTGACCTGGCGAAAGCAGAGAAGGCATTGGCATGTGCGAATGCCCGTCACCATGTGGTCAAAAGGCACCAAATACAGTTGCGTGGAAGATTGTGCTTGGCCTAAATGAATTCACCTTCCCCCTGCTTTTGAATTCTTTGAACACTATATTTATTCAAATAAATTAATTAGCTGCAGTGCTGGAACTAAATGAATTCGGCTTTGTCAATTGTGCGCAAACCACTTTGGCCGCGATGCCTCACAGAAAACAAGTGCGGAGACGGGATCATTGGCACGGCCGCGCGCCCTTTCGGGGGTTGGCATTGTTGGCCTTTAGCAACGCGTTGGTTTTCCACTTTGCTTGCGGAATGCTTTGCAGGCTTCGGGGGGTGACCTTCGGAAACTCAGGGTTTGCCATTTCGGTGGAGAGGGCGAGAGACAGAGCGAGAGAGATAAAAAAGCTCGAGAAATGGAAAGAGGAAGAGAAAGACAAAGACGGACAAAGAGAAAGGGGAAAGGCAAGAGACTGAGAAATAGAAGCAGAAAGGAGATGAGTAAGAAGAAGAAGAAGAATCAGGAAACGCGAGAGAGAGACAGAGAGGGAAAGAAAAAAGAGAGAGGGGCAGAAAAGAGAGAGAGAGAGAGAGAGAGAGCGAGACGAGAGAAAGCGCACATTGCCCGGACGCGCTTGGCCGTTTGTTTTCAAAACTCATCGGTTGACCTTGAACAACTCATTGGTTTTGGGCTGCGGACTTTCGGGGGTCAACCTCGAAAACTCAGTGTCTTTTGATATGTTCTTTTGAAAGAGGAGGGCAAGAGAAAGCAAGTCAGAAAGAGGAAGTGAAAGAAGAAGGGAAAGAGGAAGATAAGGAGCAAACAGCAATAAAAAAGGCAGAGCAAGAGAAAGGGAAGTGGAAAAGGGAAGACAAAGAGGAAGAGAAAGCGAAGGAAAAGGAGAAAGATAGATGGCAATATAAGGGACGAAGAAGAAGAGGCGGAACTAAAGAGAGAAAGAGAGAAGAGACAAGAGAAAGACAAACGCCAGAGCAAGAGACAGATAAGAACAAGAGGAAGAGAAAAGAAAGGAGGAGGCAGAGAGCTAGAGAGAAAGAGAGAGGGAGAGAAAGAGAGAGGAGAAGAGCAAGAGAGAGGAGAAGGAGGAAGAGGAGAGGTAGAGAAAGAGAGATAGAGAAGAAAAAGAGAAAGAACAAGGAAAGATAAATCAAGTAACGATAAAGAAGGAGAAAGGGAAAGAGACAGAACAAGAGACAAAGAACGAGGAATACACGGAAAAGAAGAGACGGAGAAAAGACAAAAGGAGAAGATAAAGATAAGGCAGAAAGGGAGAGGGAGAAACAGAAAGGAAAAGGGCAAAGAAAGAGGAAGAGGAAGAGAAGGAGCTGTTTGTTGTTCCTTACGCAGCCGAAATTGGAAGTCTGCAGCAGTGGCAGGCCGACAGTTTTGCTAGTGGGGTCAATTGTTTGGAGGTGCAAATCACGTGGTGGCAAATGGGGGCAACGTTTTGGCGGTTGCGCACAAAAGCTACTAAGGTTCTTCTTCCTCCGCGTTTCGAACTGTGCAACACACCCTGCAACAACAGTTGCTGGAGGATCCGAGTACGGACAACAGCGGAAACGACGGCAGCTTGGCAGCAACTGAGGCATGCCCAGGTCCTGTGATTTTTTGACATCCAGTGGCAAGTGTCCATGGTTCCTCCTAGCTGAAGGCATCCAAGGGCCCACCTAGCTGCCGACAGAAGGCAAAAGCAGTCGCAAGCCCGAGGTTTGACCAACCTGAGCACAGCAGGGGCACGGGACGATTTGCAAGAGGAAGTTGAAAAGCCAACGTGCAGCATACTCCACTCAAATTTGCCTTGGTTGTTCGTTGGTGCGCTGTGTCACTGAGGCTCTGCCGGGGAGACGCCGTGCAAGGGGAGTGGGGAACATCCGAATGGCTCCGGCTCCTGTGATCCGTGCATTTTCTATTGCTCGTCATTGGGCTGCAAGGACGGCGATGCCTGCAAATACTGCCACCATCCTTGGGAAGAGCGTCAGGCGGTACAGCGACCTCGGAAGCCATTGAGGGAGAAGCTGAAGGCCAGAATAGAGCAGCTTTTGCAGAACCGTCGGCCAGATGAGGTACAAGAAGAACTACAAGCGGAGGCTCGTAAAAGTCCCTATGCCAGGAAACTGCTGCAGGGCTACGTTCTCGGCTTAACCCATCCTGTGCCAAGGTCCAAGGAGAGCAAGTGTAGCAGCACAAAGGGCTCTCACATGCCAACAAGTGTAGAGCTCTAGTAGGATACTAGAGCTAGCTTTTGTGTGGATTTTTTGACGTTTTGTCAAGCTTCTCGAGGATGTGGCTGATTCACAGACCGTAGAGTCAGCGCGTGTGGCAAGATCCACCACACCAGTGAGACCGGACCGGTTAGCGGGGCTTTGCCTTCGCTGTGCGGCTTCCGGCCCAAGCGTGTCCGTCACACATGATCGTGCGCGCTTGGTTTAAGTGGACTATTTGGGGCCCAAGCCCCGATATCCCCGATCCAGTGCGACCTACCCTTGGCCAAATACGCTCATCACTCATCACGTGTCCAAGCGCTGTTGTTTTCCTTCATTGGCCATTGGACTTGAAACGTGCTTGAGCGTGCCCCGTCCGAATTGGGTGCATAATTTTTACCCGCTCAGCGATGGAACTAATTTCAGCTCGCATTTTAGCGTGCAACCACATCTCCGGCTAGGACAAGACAGAAGCTTGCTTCTAGATGCGACAGGAGCATTTGCAGTGTAGCATCCGAAACCTGCATGGTCAGGGCTGCAGCATTTGTTGAAGAAAGGTCCGACCAAGGACTAGCTTAAGCTCTTACAAAGCCTTATTGTGCCAGGCTGGCACGAACATACAATCCCCCATTCCAGAATGCATAGAGGGGGGGGACCCAGGTGCCCCGTGCATTTTTGCTTTATGCATTTTAAATCGTGCATCTTTAAGCAGGCCATGCCCGGTATGTTGAATGCTGTGCCTGGGCAGTTGAAGCTGCGCCTGGGCTATTGGAAGCTGTGCCTGGTATGTTGAAAGCTGCGGGGATGTTGGTTGCGGTGCCTGGGCTATTGACAGCTTGGCCTGGGCTGTTGAAAGCGATGTTTGGGATGTCCGTGGCTCGCTTTGGTTGGCGGCTGCCTGCTGTTGAAAGCTGGGATGTTGATCGCGGTGCCTTGGCTATTGAAAGGTTGGCCTGGGCTGTTGACAGCGATGTTTGAGATATCGACGGCCGTGGCTCTGTGGCTGGGCGGTTGCTCGCTTTGGTTGGCGGTTGCCTGCTGTGCCTGGGATGTTGAAAGCTGCGCCTGGGCTGTCGTGCGCTGTGCCTGAGCTGTTGACAGCTCTGCAAGTTGATGGGCTGCGCTCGTGTTGACAGCTCTGCAAGTTGATGGGCTGCGCTTGTTGAAAGCTGCGCCAGGCCTGTTGACAGCAGCGCATGCGTTGTTGGAAACGGCCTGCAGTTGGAAGCTGTGCCTGGGCCTGGGGTGTTGACAGCCGCGCTGTGCCCCGGCTATTGAAGAGCTGCGCCGAGGATGTGGAAAGCTGCGCGTGGCACATTGCCGCCTGCCTCAGCGTGCGCTATCTGCATCGCTGTGCCGGCGCTCTGTGCTTTTGGGGCCAGAAGCAGATTCTGGGCCGCGCAAAAACCCACTTACGCCCCCCGTGGCCAGTAGCAGATTTTGCACATACTGGCGACGAGACGTTTCCACCGGCGAAATCATTGTTATCCTGGCTGGATCGCGGCCGGATCGCGGCCTGTTGGCCGGCAGATCTGGGCGCCAAAGGTTCAAACTTTAGTTCGTCTTGTTTTCTGTCAAAGTCTATTGCGCAGAACACACGCGTGGTTGAAATGTCTTGCTCGGAGTCGCAACCAAACAACCAACCAACCACCAAAACAGGGCACCGTCCAAACAAGAGGAGGCGCAGTCACATATGTTTGGGATTTTGTTGGTGCATCGCCTGGCGCAAGTGTGGACATAGAAAGCTGCCCCATTTTTCAGGGCGCGAATGTGGAGGGGGGGGGGCCCTCGAGAGTGCATATATGCATTACCCCTTATGAGTGGGGGATCAAATACCTTTGCAGTCTCACCCCCCGTTTGTGCTGCCTTCAAAACTGATGTGGTAACAGTTCAAGCTGTTGGTTAGCCAAAAGAAGGAGCTGGGTGCCATAGCCACCAAGGGGGGTGACCGTGAGTTTTGTGCCCGACCTGCAGCGACATGTTCCCGACGTCGCAAAGTTTACGAGGACCGGCGCAAGCATGAAAACAACTGTTGTGCTTGGCGTCGCCTCCCTAGCTGCATCATCTGGACGCTTGGAGACCTCCCACTTCCCTGATGACTCCTTGAAGGATCCCGCGTACACTGTTCCACAGCGGCAAGTCGTGGGGCACTTGTTTGGGCACTTTCGATCTTTGCCGCAAATCAGCTCTGCGAACTTGACCAGACAACCTTCCCAAGAAGCTGGCAAGTACAAAATATTCTATTTCAAAACCAAGCCAGGATGGGTCCTTCCTCGTAACCTTTTTGGAGAAGCAAACATTTGCATATGGTTGAATGTCGCTGGTTGAATGCCCCTTTCCATCGAATAAGAAACACGGAAGAGCCCGAAGGACAAGATACACATACTTTCTCAGAGAAGACATGTGTACTAGTAGGGTTCTCGGGGTCCCAGACTTTCCGCTTTGGTTGTCGTCCAAATGGCCCCCCCCCCCTTTGGTTCCAATATATAGTTGGGAGATTTGGGGGCCTGGGTAGCAGTCTGTAGATTTTAATATATGTACATGTAAACAATACCTGCCCTCATCGGCTGGGGGCTGAGGTGGCCTTCTTGACGTTGTGTGGCTGTGCAGAAGCGGTTGCAACCGTAGGGATGGTGAAGCCATTTGTTTTGTCATGCTTCGTGCTTGCACAGCTGAGCTCAAGCCCTTGCTTGTGGAAGCGAGAAAGTTAACGCTAGATGGTGCAAAACGATTCGGCCACTCGCATCGCAACCTTGAATTGAATCTTGTGCAAGGTTGGGCCGCCGCTCATCCCTCTTGCCTGGCTCGAAAGGAGTTCTCTTTGTGAGAGTTCCGGGGGCATGTTGACGCCTCCGGTGGAGAGTGGGATCTTGCATGGCGAGGACTGCCGGACTTGGGGGCGTTCCCTGCAGCGAACGACCATCCCATTGTTGAGTTGAAACAATGCATTGCGATGGCTGTAGAAGGTGCTAGCGCAGTGTGATTTCTGCCCAGCGCTCTGAATGTCAAAGTGATGAAATTCATTCAAGCGTGACTCTCTTACTGTAGCCAAATGCCTCGCCATCTAACTAGTGACACGCCTGAATGTTTCAACAAGATTCACACTGTCCCTACCTACCATCTAGCGAAGCCACAGCCAAGGAACGGGCTTGGGGTAATCAGCGGGAAAGAAGACCCTGCTGAGTTTGTCTCTGGTCCCATTGAAGCGGTCAAGATGGGAGCAGTGAGCATCACCCATCACCCTTTGTACGATTTGTTTGGGAGGCCTTTCCTGGCCTGGAAGGGGTAGGGGTTTGGGAAGAAGACCGGGTGAATCAGATTTGCGCTTGCAGCTTCGACGCTTAAGCCAGCCGGCAGTCTTGAGCGCATGTGCTTGCCAGTCCGCGAACATTGCGCGCCGCATTGATGGGGGACAAGGCTCGCAAATGTAGAGACGGGTCTTGGGCTCCTGCGTTCGCGCGCCGCAAGCCAAACGTGCTGGAAAGTGGCAGCCCCGACGTTGCCACCTCCCGCAGTCTCGCTTCTGCCGCCGCAAGCCGCATGGCAAGGCTGCAATTGCCTCCGGTTTCCTGCAGAGGCTGCGCCTGACCACCTTGCCTTGCAAATCTGGCTTCTCTGCCGAATGCGGAGACAGCGCCCGCGAGGTCGCGAACAAAGTTCGGGCCACCTTGAAACTTTGAGCGCCCCGTTAGCTGACAATGCTGAACGCTGAGAATGCGAAGGACGTCCTGCCAAGCAAGCCGATCCGTGGATGAAGGTCGCCGAGCTAGTCTAGCGCGGGGAGACTTGGATTTTGTGCAGAGATCAGCGCAGAGAACTTG
>CAUJNA010003288.1:665000-710000 GCA_963377175.1 Effrenium voratum | reverse complement strand
TCGGCTGGTCCATTGTCTTTTGGATTGGCGTATTTAGTTTTGCAAGTGACTCGCGAGTTGAAACTGCAAACCGCCACTTTGTTGGCCGCACCTGTGCCTCCCCGAATCCCGTTCTGTTAGTAGAGTCCTCTTCACACAATATTGCTGGCCATTGGTGGCCAGACATGGCAAAGCTTGCAACTGCTTCAAGCCACCAGCTGTAGGTTGAGGGGTCAATCACTTGCTGGACTCGCGGATTCATTGGCGAGAGGGGGAACAGGACCGTTTGCGTTAATTTTGCGTGAGGTGGTATTTCAGCATTTCGGAGTCGATTATACTTCCTGTAGAATTCTTGGTTGTTCCAATGCGCGGCATTCTGTGCTGTGACTCGCCGACTTCCATTGCTGACAGGTTTGTTGAGATGCCTTGTGGCCGTCAGAACTCGCCAAACAATACAAGACTCTCAATTGCTGTGAAGAAAGTGAAACCCACGCAGTCCTTGCTTTCCAGCGCAACTTGCTACCGCTCCCAGCCCCGAATTATTCCAAGCCAGCTCAAGAGTTGCACGAGCTGGCCCACTAGTGCATCCACGAAGTGCCCTGCACAAGAATATCCTCCCTTTCTGCATAGGCGCTGTAAACTTGTACCAGCAGTTCCCATTTGCACACCGACTCAATGTCCCGCAACCGGGTTTGGGGCTTAGATTAAGGATTTAGCTCCGGTTAAGGTTCAGGGTTCATGCTTAGGATTTGGAGTTGTGTTTTATGTTTAGGTTTCGGGCACTAGTTTCAGGGTGTAGTGTTCGGGGCTTTTGGGCACTGGGTGTAGTTCAGGGCTTATGAATAGTTTTGGAGTTTTGGCTCAGGGTTGATGTAGTTTGGGTTTAGGGGTCAGGTTTCGGGTTCAGTTCTGGGTGTAGGGATTGCTGTGTTGGGCGGGCGGACGGCCAGGCGGCCTACCATGCGCTGAAGCTCTTTCGGGAGCTGGGGCACCATGCTGGCCAGGCGCAGGCACTCCATGCTATGGCCAAGGCGGGGAAATTGAGACACCACCAATTCTTGGCCTTTGGGCAAGAATCTAAGTACAGGCATGTCAGAGACGGTCATGCTATCCTCCATGAGCATGTACTCACAAACTGCGAAGCGGGTGCCATCAGCAATGGCGGCTTGTGCAGGCGCAGTTGGCCCGGCGGAATGTGGACGAGGCCCTGAATCGTGCTGCGGAGGCTTTAAGGCGGGACTTTGCTGCACTCTTTTTGCAATCTTTCTTAGGTTTGCTGAGGGCGATGTAGGGTGCGTACTCCAGAGCTTAAGAATCTTGACAGGGAACCTCATAGGCTCGATAGGCTCATGTTCAGTTGTTCCAATTTTTTCAACCATTTGCCGGCACCCACAAAGCTGCGGGTTTGGCATCAGGCTGCTGCGGCAACTGGGTGACCGCAACCAAGAGGTCCAGGTGGTTTGCACTGCCACAGAGGCGGCGCTCATGCAAGGCGCAGGGCGCCAGGCGGGAGAAACAGATGTGTGTGCCAAAAACCTGAGCTCAGAAGGCCCGCGTGATAGCCATGCTCGCACTCGTCAAATTGTTGCAACGAGAGTGGCTTCTGCCTCCCGAAGAGGTTCCAGGCCTCACTTGTTCAAAAAGACTCAAAAAGATTAGCCAGGAAGGCTTCTGTGCCGACACATACACAAAGCAGTGGAAGTCACGCGTTCTGTTGCAGAGCCTGTGTAGTACATGGAGTGTGTTCATCCAACAGGGATTCTAGTTTGAGCAACTGCTCTCCTTCCAACGAGCCCAAGCGCAGGCTTTGTTCGTGCGCAAGAGAGATTGAAATGCTGCCAGAAAGGGGCCTCTCTACAGACCAGGCTTTGGCTTTCTCCCTGGAAGCCCTCACCACCGCCCGCAAGCTCACGGACCGGCCTTTGGAGGCCAGTGCGTGAGAGAGAGAGAGGCCTCGGCCGCGGTGAGGGACACGGGCTCCAGCATGCATTTGGCAACCCCGACCCTGTTTGGGACTAGCCAGTGACTAGCCGATTTGCTCGGGGCATGTCATGGATCAGGGCCCCACTGCTTTGATGGCTGAGTTGTGATTTATGATGATTGTTTGATGCCAAATGCCGATTTCATTTCGAGCATGAGAAAGGCAAAGGGAAGCACGCCTCGACAGTCCTTTGTCGCCAGGCGCAGGTCTCTTGCTGGGTGGCCCGGGCCCGTGTGGCCTGTGGTGAGACAGAGGGAGCGGCTGCTGCAGCGCAGGAGCCGTCACCATCAACAAAACCTCGACGAAAAGCTACCCCCCCGATGGTATGGCCCCCCCCCCGACCCCGAGCCTCCGCATCCTGGCACCTACAGTCCCACCCCACCCCGACCCCCTGACCCCGACACCACCCCCAGGACAAGCCAACCCGCAACCAACCACCAAACCCTATTCCGTAAACCTCTAAACCTAAACCAACAACCAATCCTAATCAACATAAACCAACCCTAAATACACCCGAAACCAAACCCTGAACCATAAACCCTAAACGTAAGCCAACCCTAAACCAATCCTACATCAACATAAACCAACCCTGTCGTTCCACAACTTGTCATAAGAATTTCTCGCCAAAATGGGGCCAGTCAGAATATCAAGAGCTACTGCTGCGTCGATTTGGCCTTGGAGTTGAGCGGGTCACAGCCGAGCCATGTGGTGGGTTGCCAAGCTGGATTAATGGCAATCAAGAACAGTTCAAGCGAACTGACCACCATTGACCCTTTCTTTGACGTGCATTCTGTCGGCGATGTGAAGGCTATATAGGGTACAGCGTTGCCACCCCCCCCCCCAATGGTCATGGGTCAGACAAGTTCCCCCCCCCCCCCCGTGGTTGGGTTGTGGTGGTTCAGGGTTGGTTTGGGGTTGGTTTAGAATTGGTTTAGGGTCTACTTAGGGTGCATTTATGGTTAGTTTAGGGTTAGTTAAGCTTTGTGTGTTTTATCAGGCGCTTGTTTCCCAAAGTTTCTTAGTGACAGAGTTGCGCCAGAAACACCATGCTGCCTGGTTGCCGAGTCGTGCCTTAGTTTACGAAGAAAGTTATCGTTTTTCCTAATCAGCCTGACTTGCGCAAGTGGTCAAGGGCTGCTCTCCCCGATTCATTGGCTGCTTTTATGCTATGTGATGCATCACCACGTTGGAGGGAGAAGGACTAGAGGCATCTAGATAATGATGAAAGGGACATGATCAGATAGGAAATGCAAAGATAGTATGGAAGCAGATCACAAGAAAGAAAATTAAGCGACAAGGAACAGACTAATAAGTCATCTGGATTCTTCATTCTAATTCCCTCTCCTATCATATGAACCCAGATGGAATAGAATTTGTGAACATATTACACCAGCAGAGGCCCCAAACAGTTGAGCACTGACGGGCAAGCACAAACATGCCAACAGCTTGTGGCTTTCTGAGCTTCAACACGGATGAATCAAAATGATGCAGTCGTGAACCCGGCACGCGTTGCGTTGCTGCACGTGTGTTGCTGGCGTGCTTCGCGCTTCAGCACCTCGCGGGAACTGAGGTTGGGCAAGCGCGTGCGATAGCGGGCGAGCGCGCGCGTGAACGCAAGTGTGGCTGCGCAAGCGCGCGGTCGTTCAGACACGCATGCGCGTCAGTACACGCGAATGCGCGCCCGTGAGCACACACATGCACAGTTACCTGCGGCGCACGCATACATGTGTTGAGCTGGAAAACAAACAAACGGGCGCTTCTTGTAAAGCACACACAAGCGTACACCTAGAACACACATGTCACATGTGCGTACACGTGGAACACACGTGTGTTCACATGGAACACTAACAAGTGCGTTTAAGGGGCACATGTGTGTACATGTGGGACACACATATGTATACCACTGGAACACCGCGTGTGCGATTAAAGCACACATGTGTGCACACGTGGAGCACACATATGTGCACGCGTGAGCAAACATAAATGCTCACCTACACACGCGCGCACCTCGAAAACAATCAGGCGTTTTCTGGATTCTGGAGCACACACATGTGCACACCCGGAGAGCAAATATGTCGTCAGATGCAAAAATGTTCACCTAGCACATGGTAACGTGTTCACGTGGAACACACACCTGTCCACCTGGAACACAAACACGTGTCCAAGTGGAACATACATGTGCGTACACGTGGAACACACATATGTGTACATGTGAACACACATATTAAATCTGTGCACACGTGAACACTCACATAAATGTGCACCCGCACCAGTGTGCTCATCCGAGAACAACCGTGTGTTCTCCTGGAACGCAAGCACGTGTCCAATTGGAACACACGTGAACACACATATGTGTACACGTGAAACACACACGAGTGTTCGTCTGAAAACAAACATGTGTTCACCTGGAACGCATGCACGTGTTTGATAAGAACACACATGTGTGCACACGTGAAAACACACATATGTGCACACGTGGGAGACACACATGTGCACGCGTGAACACGCACATGTGCACACGCATGTGTACTGCGCGCATGAACACACACATGTACGCGCACGCAGAAACACAGACACACACACGAGTATTCATATCATAGCAAGCACGCGTTCTCCTGGAACACAAACACGTGTCTAGTGAACACACGTCTGTGTACACGTGGGACACGCATATGTGTTCCCGTGGACACACACACACATATATATATATATACATGTGCAGCGGAAACACACGCTCACGTGCGTTCATCTGAAACAAACATGTACTCACCTGAAACACAAACACGTGTCCAATTGGAACACATATGTCTGCACACGTGAACACACAAATGTGTACGCGTGGAACCGCGTGGAACACAAATATGTGTACAAATGAACACACATGTGCACGCGGGACCCACACACACGTTCATCCAATAACATCTCCTGGAACACAAACACGTGTCCAGTTGGAACGCACATGTGTGCACACCTGAACACGTGCATGCGGAGCAGACACCTGTTCATCTGAGAACAAACATGTGTTCTCCTGGAACACATACACGTGTCCAGTTCGAACACACATGTGCGCACACGTGAACACACAAATGTGTACACTGGGAACACGCGTATGTGTACACGAACACATGTGCACACGCAAACACACACACACACATATATATATTTTTGCAGAGACGGAACACGCACACACACACACACACACACACGCGTGTTCGTCTGATAACAAACATGTGTTCCTGGAACACAAACACGTGTCCAGTTGGAACGCACATGTGTGTGTGCACACGTAAACACACAAATGTATACACGTGGAACACACGTATGCGTTCCTGCGACCATCTGTGTGGATTTGACAAATTAAGGCCATGTAAGCTGAAGGTAAACGTGCGGGCTGGCTTCAAGTACTAAGTAAGAACGGCAACATTACACCCTTGAAAGCCACACACAGCCCATCGCAGCGCCAACTCTTGGAAACCAAGAACACTGAAGACCCTAGCGCAAATCAAGCGCCATCCTAGCGCCTCCAGTGGGAGCGGGCAATCCATTGGCATTTGCAGGACTCCGCTTTCTATGAATGAAAAACTGCACAAAGTCACTGCGACGGCGGCCTCTGTAGGCTAAGCTCCCTTACTAAGAATTTTGACCAGATCGCACATGTGTTTTATCAGAACAATCGCATGCTTTCACCTGGAACACAAACATGTGCTCACGTGGAACACACTCATGCGGTCACACGCCAAAAACAAACGGTTCATTTGTCTCCCTTTGTCTCCCTCCCGTTGTCTCCCAGCCTGGATGCCTGGCACGGCTCTCTGGGTGGATGGGTTCAGTTGTCTCCCTTTTCTCCCCTGATTTGTCTTGCGTAGACTTTCTGGGTGGATGGGTTCATTTGTCTGCTTTTGTCTTGGATGCCTGATGCCTCGCACGGCTTTCTGGGCGGACGGGTTCATTTGTCTCCCTTTGTCTCCCTTTGTCTCCCTTTGTCTCCCTTCATTTCTTTCCCAGCCTGGATGCCTGGCACGCTCTCTGGGTGCACGGGTTTTATTTGTCTCCCTTTGTCGGACGAACTCATTTGGGTGGACTCATTTGTCTCCTTTGTCTCCCAGCCTGGGTTCATTTGGCTCTCTGGATGGACGGACGACAACAATGCTCGTGGAGACGCAGCGGATGCCTCTTTCTGGGCGCGGACTGTCTCCCGCCTGGAGAGCCGTGCCAGATCGTGCCAGACACCCATGCCTCCCGTTCTGTGGCTGGACGGGTGATTCATTTGTCTCGCTTTGTCTCCCTTTATTTGTTCCCGGTTATCACGGACTCATGCGCAGTGCAACCGTCCACCCAGAGAGCCGTGCCAGGCATCTGGGAGACAACGAGAGACAAATGAAGGGAGAAAAGGCCGTCCACCCAGAGAGCCATGCCAGGCATCCAGGCTATGGCTTGGCAATAGGCGAGTCCTGTTTGGGGCAAAACGTGAAGAGACAACATATTATAGATATTGATTTTAAATGAATATCATGAGGAATGATGCTGGACTTCCCTTTCAGCCGCGGCATTGACCTATGATTACGTGTGTCTTCTCCTGAATATCTTCGATCTCACCATTCCTTCCTTCCTTGACGGGCAATTGCCTCCAAAATGACACACACACACACGCCATATAGTTAAGTGCGATTGTCCATGCTTGGGCCATGGGTCGTTCAAGCGGCTTCTGCGAATATGTGATGGATGGCCTTGGGGACAGGAGGCGCTCGCCATCTACGAGGAGCTCGGACTCAACGCGATGAAGCTGCAAGCTTTGGAAGCTTTGGCTGCGGCTTGTAAGGCGTGCCATGTGTTGGGTCGGCATTTTGACGCGGGGGACTGGCTGCGTCCCATCACAGCATGCAGCCTTTAGGCACTGCTGATGGTTGTGCTCCCCAGCAGAGTGTGGCCAACACATTGCTGCTGATGACCCAACATGTTTTTGCGGGAACTAATGCGTTCTGACGCAGCCGTTGATAGGGCCATTGAGCATTGGCTGTCAGAAAGTCCTAATGCGCAGGAGAGTAGCACCGTCCTTTGCTCGAAGCAGAATTGCCATACACACACGCACACTTCAAGCAAGCCAAAGAAGTGTTTTGCGGAATGCTAGGTGCAGTCGACCGTGCCAGAAGCCCTGATAGGAACAGACAGCCAACTCCCATATGTTACCTGGCGTCAGACTTCGCCCGTTATCAGGGTGCCAGCTCCCCCATAGGGCAGTGCCGTCTGCGCAGGCCAGGAGGAACCCATCCGACGCTGTGAGCTGCGCAAAGCGCTTATCAGCAGCCTTTGCCCAAGAAGGGCTGGCGGAGGACAGACCAGCGCACCACCCAATCTAGGGTTACGTGGTGCGTGTGGGGTTGGTAGAACTCTCTGAGAAAGTGATATTATGGCTGTGAACTTGCACGCAAAACTGGGTGTTGCGTTGATGTACCTGATGGTTCCTGTGCCATTGCGAGGAGGAAGGGCAGTGCTCTTACATCCTTGCTTCCATCCACCACGAGCTGCAAGATCTTGAAGCAGCTCTGCCTGCTGCAGAGGCGTGGGCTACTGGACTTGAAGCGCCCGGGTTAGCCTTGAACGCAATGACGCAATGGCAAACAGCCCCGTGAGTTAAGCCTGTGAACGCAGCTTAGAGATGGAGAGTGCTGAACCAGGCTGCACCCAATGCCAGGTTCTTCTAGTCTTCAGCTGAAACAAAATGTCCTTGAAACAGTCCTTAAAACATGCTTTGTTGAATAATGAATTGTGGTGCATGTCGAGGAACATTGGCCGTGTGCTGAAGGGGTCTTCGGCTCAAGCCCTGTCGCGTGAAGTAAAAGGTAGGACCAGTGAGAAGGCGCAATGGTGCGGGTCAAGGCATTCGAGCTGCGCAACAAGACTTCTAAGGACAGAGCTACTGCACAACTAATTTCTTTTGGGAGTGTTGTCCGTCCGCGATTCCGCTGACAGCAGCTGCTTGTTATGTTGCTAGGAGCTGATGAAGGAGCTGGAGGACCTCCGCTCCTAAGTTGTGTTGCAGTCCGCATGATCCTAGCCACAGATGGTCTGTGCAACATTGCCACAGCATGAACTCAACAAGGTAGGCTGTCCTGCTCGTTTGGTTGAATGTGCAACTACGCCCGCTTGTGTAGCAAGACGCTGGCTGGATGGCTGGGATGGAGAGTTATGTCTTGAGTGCTGCCTCTTGGAACTGAGCAAGTTGGCGGAAAACTACAATATTCAATACTGTTTTGCTTGTGTTGGACCATGTTTGACTTCTTTAAGCAACAGCTGCGTCGTTGCCGGCAGCGGCACATCAAGGACATGAAAGCTGAGCTGGCGCAGCTGCGGGTGGCCAAGGTCTCGGGAGGCGCAGCCTCGAAGTTGGCGAAGATCAAGACGGTGCGCAAGGCGCAGAGACCCGGGGCCGAA
This sequence comes from Effrenium voratum, assembly GCA_963377175.1. Lineage (NCBI taxonomy): Eukaryota > Dinophyceae > Suessiales > Symbiodiniaceae > Effrenium > Effrenium voratum. The sequence goes on along the minus strand of CAUJNA010003288.1, from coordinate 701,608 downwards.
CCGCGCTTGTTGGCGCTTGAGTTTGACAGCCACAAGCTGCCGGAAGCCACACAGAGAACCGGCTACAAAATGCAACGGTTGAAGAAGGCACTCTTATTTCCCAGGCGTTCATGCGTGATTCTCGTTTTTGGTGTGGGTAAAGCACACAGTGGCCAATAAGCACACAGTGCCCAATATTGTGCATGCAGCGCCTCTTTTTTCTCTCGGCAGTTAGACCCAGCAACCCCTGCACAGTTACCATTGTCTGCACACCCCTTGGCGTTCATCCTCACTTGCTGGCAGGCCATCGCACGAATCCTCACAGTGTACAACCAGAAGCAGAAGGCAGAGGCGGCTACCGCTACAAGCTGTTTTTAGTTTAATAGTTTGGATCGGAAAAATCGTTTGGCGTCGTTCATGATGGAGAGTCAAGGGAGGGCCCTGGACTGGGCCGAGCACTTGGCAAAAAAAAGTGCAACCATGCTGGCCGAGTAGTGCCTCATGCACGGTCATTTTTGCAATGCCAGCATTATAGTAGTCCATCAGGGTACCTCACTGCAAGTGCCTTTGATCAGAGCATAGCTGTCAGGTATTTTCAATAACAAGTTGCTATGCTCATTTATTGCTTCGGGCATGCTGCGCCAGGCCCGCAAGCAGTACAAAGGTAAGAAATACGTTCCGATTGACCTGCGCCCCAAGACGCTTCGGCTCTGACGCAGTCGCATGCAGCATGCTGTGGTATGTTGATATGGTTTGCTGTTCGGCCACCCAGGCCAGGGCTGCTTGTCAAAGTCCCAGCTGTGACTGATCGTTCTCCTGATCAATCCGCTGCCCTTCCAGCCGAGGAAGACCCGAAAGATCCGTCGAGCCCTGAAGCCCGAGCAGAAGTATGCCAAGACTGCAAGGACTTGGGACAGATGGATATGCTGAATGCCGATGCCCATGTTTTCTGGCGCGGTCATGCTTCCTCAGCCCCAATTTGTCATATTTCTCAGGATGAAGACCCGGGAGAGCAACTTTCCCATGAGGCGCTTTGCTGTGTCCATGCGACCTGGCAAGGATTCGCCTTGTGCACACAGGGTAGCCTTGTTCCGCGAGCGTGGGCCCCACCTTTGCTGAGGCCATAGCGTTGCCCCCAAGCCCTGCTTGAGTCCGAAGTTATTTAGATATCCCCGAAAATGCGTGATGGTTCATTGGCCTAAATTAGCCCAAGCGGAGGGAATCGGAAACGCGTTGCTTTGATCTTAGGTGAGCCCATTGAGTTGAACGACTGAGCCGCATGATAGTTTGTGAACAAGATGATAGTGCGCGACTGGAGCTTTGTGAGAAAGGGGGCAGCGCGAGCAGATGCTGGTTTTGAGGCATGCACGTTACCTGGCTTATTGGACTTCCTCAAAGTAAGACATCAGAAATGTAAACTAGATGTTGTTGAGTGTTTTTGACCAACCAGTGGTCACAGTCGCGGTTGCCTGCTAGAGCAGCCATACATTGCCACGTCCTGTCTTTGGGGTCCAACAATTGAACATCCCACATTTGCCGATGCTAGTTGGTTGGACCCCAGAATGCTTCGCCGAGAGGTGGACCATTTCTTCCCCTGAGGAGGCACTTCGTTGCTTCGAAGCGGCCAATCGGACCTCGAGTGCCTGGGCAGCCATGGAGCTTGACTTTGCGCACTGTGGCGCGTCCCAGAGAGTGCAACATAGCATATCCTAGCAACTACGGATGGCAAGCATGAGCACACAGATTAAATTGCATGCGTTCAGCACAATCCGTGCATCCCTGCTACATGTCTTTTGTGCGCCGCGGTGTGCCTTTGCGTGACTGCTCTGCCCAGGTCAGGCCAAAGCTCAGAGCCTTTTGGCGACACTTCGCCTGGAGAGACGCTTGGACACGAACATGCGCGTAGCGGTTTGTGTTGCGGACTGGCAGTTTGGGTAGAGCGGGCTGGGGAGTTTGCTTTGTGGCGCCCGCAAGCCCAATTCGGCATTTTTCCAGGACGCGCGGTTGCTTCACCAAGGCAAAGACTTCCAGGAAGCTCTAGAGGGAGCACGCCGTGCAGCACTGCTGTGCAGTTCTGGGAGAGCCCCTGCACCGCAACTCATGGTCGCACGGGCACATCATAGTTAGGTGCCCGCCAGAGTTGCAGAATAATTTCGGATGTAGGCATGTTTCAACAAGACGTTTCGCCTGGGAAACGTTGGGTGTTCATGCAGATTGGCCTGCTCATGCTTGGGCCCTGTCAAGACTGCCACCTTCGCAGGATCTTGCCCAGTCAAGTTCGGGAAAGGTGCGACATCCGTCACATTCAACCTCACACCGCACTTGCAACAGCAAACCTGGCTGAAGGCGCACCACGTTGAGCAGATGCCAGCAGAAGCCCTGTTCGTGTGAATGAGAACTGGGTTTGCTAAAACTTGGTGCACAGTTCCAACTGAGGTGTACCTGGTCTGATAGGTTCCATGTTCTCAGGCGTCGTGCGCGTTGCCTGACGCCGAGGTTGGCCGCGAAATTCTGTTGACTTGCATCAACACCCAGGCGTGGCCCTAACCATGCTGCTGCGGCAGAACAACTGGAGGGAGATGACGGGATGACAGCTGAAAATATGCCATGTTCACCCCTACTAAGCATCCCACACGCCAAATTTGAGTGCGCATGCTCTGGGTTTTGGGAACGGTGCGGACTTGCAACCCCCTAACTTTGACGCGCTGAGATGCGCTGAGGCTGATTGTTCGAGTTACTGGGGAATCCAAGTTGCGAATTCGCGCCATGGAGGTTGCACGCAACAAACTTCCACTTAGTTTCCCCCACGTGGAATGCGCCCATGTCAGCATTGCAAGGCTTCACGCAACAAAGCATGAGACGATTCATGCAGAACCAATCCTGCGCTGCGCACAAACAATCGCGAAGGAGCGCAACATGAAGCACTTCTTGCAAAGCCAAGCCTGCGCACACGCAATCCCCATTGGACCGCAGCATGTAGCGGAAACACCCCCCAACCCCACAAGCTAAGAAGCTTAGTAGAACCTACAACCTCCTTGGCAGGGGTTATCAGAAGGCTTCATGTTGGATTCGCAGCCGCATGAAACGCAGCATGCCCAACACTGCTAGGAAAACAGTGAAAACCGGACCTGCACAATGAAGCCCGCATGAAACGCCACAGGCACTTTCGCTTTCCAAAGGGCAGCGCACCAACACTTTCCAAAGGAAAACGTGATGAATCACATTGTTTCAGCATTTCACTGGTACGTTTAGGGCTCCAAAAGTGGAGCTGATACCAACAATTGGGGCTTGTCTGGCATTTTCTCACTCTTGGAATTTTCAGAAAAAAGAGCCTACTGACATGTGCAGCAAACCAGCTTTTTGCCATTTGGCATGGGCTGAGCTCCATGCTGGGCAGACTTCCGTTTGCATTCTGGGTGCAACTTTGGGGGTTTCCCTGTGTTTGTTGGAGCTGATGAAGGCAAACATGTATATACAGTACTTACAGTGCCGTTTTTTGCTGGCAGACTTCCATAGTCTCTCATTGCTTCGAGGCATGTCTAATTGGAAGGTTGTCGCCTTCGCATAGGCGCTTGCACTGGCGCAGCTGGGCAGCTTTGCTGAGGCTTTGCAGTTTCTTGAGGAGCCATTCTTTCGCCGGGTTGCGGCAGGCTTTGGACGAGCCACTTGGGTGCTTGCAAGGGAGTTTCAAGTTTTGTTTATTTTTCGTTTTTTTCTGAAGCTTGTTGAAGCCTGTCGGAGGTTCTGCAGGCTTCTCCATTTGGCGCTCGCGGCACCCAGCCAGCGGCAACCATGGCAATGACGCAAAGCCACCCTCGGTTTTGCACGTAGATGGGAATAGGACCCCGTGTGGCTGCTTTATCCGCAATGTTGGGCCCTGACGGCGAACTCTCAAGGTCCACAAGTTGTTGTTGGATGTTGTTGGAGGGTTTGTGGGACTTATAGGCTGCAATAGGAAACAGATATTAATGTGCTAGTTGTTGTTTTTTGTGCTGGAGCGTGCCCTCAAATGAATCCGCGGGGTACTCATGTTTGAAGCAATGTGCAAACAGGCAAGTTGCTGTTGCTGGCTGGGCTTTTGCAGGAGCAGCTACGTCAATTTCGCTCTGCAAAAGATAAGCAAGGAGAAGGGCGTGCGTCACTTCCTCAGCATTTGTTGGGCCTTGATCCTGCCTCGAGCCATATGTTATCATATGCCAGTGGTGAGTTGGGGAGGGGACCTGGCTGAAGAGCGAACGGAGCAAACAGTCCCTTTTCCGAGATGCCATGACAGCTCAGGCTTTTCATGATGGCCCAGCTGCTGCAAGTGACTTGGCAGCAGATGGCCCACGGTGCTGTGCCTTCGGTCATGCGTCCACAAAGCCGGTACTCACGAGCTCTCACCGCATGAGCTGCGTAGCCAGGCCAAAGGCTCTGAGGAGGCCCTGGGCCGCTTGGCACTTGCAGCGCCTTTGCTCTTGGAGAGCAGGGACCGCCAGTGCGAGGCTCAGGCAGGACAAGGCCAAAGCGACCCAGGCTTGCGAACCACAATCCCGTCAGTATGTGTGTGATCTGGGTAGGTGGATGGAAGGGACAAGGGGTATGTTTGCGTGTGTTGTTGTGGTGTAATGTTTGCTTTGCCTTTGCCTGTCTTGCTGGTCTATGCCTGCCTGTGCCTGCGTACGGGCAAGCTTGCTTGACTGCCTGCCTGCCTGTTTGCTTGCCTGATGCCTGTTTGTCTACGCGCCTGTTCATCAGTCTGTAGTTTGTTAGCTTATGTTAGCTTATGTGCGGCTTTGCCCTGCCTTGCCCACGTTGCCTTACCTTGCAATTGTTTTTGCTCGGTTGCTAAATTGCACACAGGCAGGATCGCGCCGAATACCCTGTCCAGCATATTCAGACGACTGTTGTTTGTGAATCCATACTTTGGCTTGTGTTTCAAGATTGACCAAACCGGCTCCAACTGTACCCTGGCAGGAAGGCAGACAGAAAGGCAAGCAAGCAACAAGCAACATGACGCCAAGCAACAACGCAAAGCAGCGTTACTAACGCAGGCAAGGTAGGCAAGGCAACGCAAGACACTGGCGGGCAAGTAAGGCAAGTAAAGGCGGGCAGGCTGGCAAGCGGGCGTGCAAGCAAGCGTGGAGCACATGGTTCATATTTCGGCCCGTGCGCTTTGTTGAGCCAGTTGTGAGTTGATACTGGCTTGCTTCCTGGCCGGCTGGCCGGCTGGCTGCTAGTCTTGCCTCCTCGTTTTGCGCGCTTTCCCGCTGCCGGCTTACAAACCCATTGCGACAGACTTGAGACTTCCAGGGACTGGGGCTGTCCCCACGTTCTTTTGGGGCAGGCCTGGCAGCTGAGCGCCAGGATCCACTTGGAAAAGCAACTGGCCTGCAGGGTGGCTGCTTGCATGTGCATTTGGGGTAAGTTTCAGCCTTTCCTCACGCCGCTGCAGATGCTTTGGAGAAAACATTCAGTCTGCTGCAAAAAAGCAGGGCGGTCCGTTTTAACAGGCTCCAGCAATGACGCCCTCCAACAAAGTGGATGAAGCTCACCAGAGCCTAAAGCATAGCTACGCTTGACTAGCATGCATCTAGGCAAAAGCTGGCTTGCAATGGAGGAAGGGCGTGGCACATAGCTTTGCGGGAATGGCCGGCCTATGCGTTTAAAACAGATGGCGTGCAAGCGATATGCCCTGCTCATTGCTTGCGAGGCAGCGCGGTAGGAATACATGAGGGTCGTTTTGGCGCAGTTTGCATATGCATTGGGGCTGCCTCGTCCAATGTACTTGCAGATCTTTGAGATTAAATTTGTATTTGAATCATTGCTCCCTTGGCTTTTGTGCACGTAAACCTTTGCTGTGCTGCGGCGTATTCACTTTACGACCGATACCCTAGCTTGACCAATGACGGAAACCTTGCCGTGTTTTAAGAGCACTACGTTCCTAAGTCGTTCCAAAGTGTTGAAAACAACTCGTTCGGACAGTGTTGGTCTTTGGTTAGGGGCGTGCACATTTTGTTTGATTCCGGAACTCCCAGCAAAGGGTGCTTGCACAAACGAGCATAAAAGTTGAGCATTTGTTTCACACCTTTGAAGTGCCAAGGCTGCCAAGATCTTGCGTGTGCGTGTGCGTGTGCGTGTGCGTGTGCGTGTGCGTGTGCGTGTGCGTGTGTGTGTGTGTGTGTGTGTGTGTGTGTGTGTGTGTGTGTGTGTGTGTGTGTGTGTGTGTGTGTGTGTGTGTGTGTGTGTGTGTGTGTGTGTGTGTGTGTGTGTGTGTGTGTGTGTGTGTGTGTGTGTGTGTGTGCGTGTGTGCGTGTGTGTGTGTGTGTGCGTGTGCGTGTGCGTGTGTGCGTGTGCGTGTGCGTGTGCGTGTGCGTGTGCGTGTGCGTGTGCGTGTGCGTGTGCGTGTGCGTGTGCGTGTGCGTGTGCGTGTGCGTGTGCGTGTGCGTGTGCGTGTGCGCGTGCGTGCGTGCGTGTGTGCGTGTGCGTGTGCGTGTGTGGGGTGTGGGGGTGTGGAGGTGTGGAGGTGTGTGTGTGTGTGTGTGTGTGTGTGTGTGTGTGTGTGTGTGTGTGTGTGTGTGTGTGTGTGTCTACCTCAATAGTCTTCAAGTGGTGGAGCCGTGCCCTGCCAGACTGCCGGACGGAAGGGTTGCAACTTGCTTGGCACATTTGTGAGGGCCAAACATGCAAGTAGCACAAGACCAGCTGAAGATGAAACGCGACTGCAGTAATTACTGCGTCAGCATTTGTCGGGGAGGTCATGCAAACTCATGGAGCCTGATTGGCAAGCAATGTGCCCAAAGGAGCAGCATGACTGCAGGTGGAATCTGCTTTGGCTTCCATGACACGCTTGTGATTAGGGGGGTGCCTGGTGTGCCTTTGCCCATGTTTGCCCTTTTGCTTGCTGCCAAGGAATGACCTGAAGAAGGCCAGCCGGGCACAGATTTCTCACGCAATTCGGTCTGCGTCTTTGCGCCGGGGGTTGGCTTGCACGTTCATTCGGGGAGACTGAGACAAGCAATGAGGATCAAAGAAGTTGGAATTGTTCACCTACGCGATTGACATGCTGCAGCATACGTTTCTGGGCACATGCTGACAGCCTGCTTTGCATGTGTGCTCATTTTGATGCATGTAGTTTGCACTTTGCGTTGATGTGTTCGTGTAGGGTTGCATGACCATCGGTGTCGGCACAAGTTTCACATGAGACATTTCGATTTGCGGGTTTTGAGGCGCCCACGTGCTTTCGAATTCAAGCACTGGGCGAGTCGGGCGTGAGGCGCTGCCGGCGGCGGAGATGAGCCTCGCAGCCTTCCGTCAGGTCGGCGACCGCCGGGGCCGAGCCCAGGTGGCGGCGCTGCTGGCGGAGATCCAGCAGCCCGTCGCAAGCCGAGCTGAGCGAATTCACCGGACTGTTCGCTCCCACTGAAACGACGAGCATGAAACAAACAGAGTCGAAGCCAGCTCAATGACCAGAAGAGACTAGCAATCTGAGAAGGGGGCTGTGGGCTCCTGGCTCGAGGCAGACTGGCACCTAGAGAGCTTAGCTCCAAGACTGTCCTTGTTACATTCACTGCAGCTCGTTTAGTCCCTCAGGCCCCAGCCCCAGCCCGCCACCCACAGCGTCACAGTCTCTACTGTATGGTTCCCGTCGCCTGAAAAAGTATAGTATCAATCCTCATGACGCAAACACACTTCTTGACTGCTTCTCACCTCACCACACTTGTCAAGGACACAATGGGACCGTGCTTTTTGCCAATCTTCCCCCAGCATTGCTCTTTCTGCACCAGTCACATCTCTTTGTAGCAAAAGTATGGTTGGGCCCGCATTTATTGCCAACCCTTCAGGAGCATCATGGTGGATGGGGCCGACCTGTGCAATTGTCAGAGCCCAGGTTCTCCTTGTGTGGCCTGGAGCAGGGTGGCGGCAGCCTGGAAGAAGCATTGCGTGCCGCTAAGGAGAGAAAGGTTGCGGCCTAGGTCAGGCAAATCAAGGGACGCTGGATGGGATTCTGTGATGAAGGTCGCATACACCATGGTGAGATGGAAATCAAGAGAAGCGCAGTTGAGTTGCGCTGTGACTTTCTTTGCACGACATGGAACGGTCGGCTGGAAGTTGAAATTGCGTTGGCCAGCTTCCACGTTTAAGAAGTGAATCACATTGCGCTTGTCAAGCTTTCGGGTGAAGTGATTCTGCCAGGGTGAGTTTGCAATGTATGTTGCCGCTAGGAGTCCGTTTCTCTATTCCAAGATGTCAAGGACAGGAGTGTGGAGCCTTGGACTTGGAAAACACGTTGAGCCGTTGCTGGTCCTGTTGCCGAGAGATACCGCCAGATAGATTTCCCCAGAGAACCAGGCAGTTCCAAATCCAACCACGGACTGCAGATGCCAAACTGGGAGTGTCAACCTGTTGCAAGCCCTGATGAAGCAGGTTGCTTGTTGGGAGGCCATGGCTTGGACTCACGGTTTCCCAGACATGTTTACAACTTGTCGCTCTCAGTTTGCGATTACCTTCTCCTGCATCGCCAGTCAGTACTTTTTCCTCCGGGACAGGCTTGAACTGTGTCAAAGAAATGAGTTGGGCGGTTCCAGCTGTTAGGATGGAGTCAGTTTGATTTGCGTCTTCCATTGTGTGGCAGTATGCTTTGGTAGTTAAAGGTGCAGCATGGCATGGCCCTTTCATATAGTTGTATAGCAGTGCAAGCCAAGGAGCTGGGCTACAGTTTGCACTGCTGCTTGGCCGCGGCGCAGCTGTGTGTGGGTGCAACAAGGGGAGCAATGATGCTTGCAGTAGGCACATGGCGAACTAGTGGATTGACAGGTCTGGCCAACATCAACCTGGCCTTGCATGACTGGGACGCTGCTTTGCGCTCTGCAGAGGATGGGATGAGCGACATTGTTTGGCTTGCAGCGTGAAGCAACTCTCAAACTGTCAAGTTGATGACTGAAGATTGTGGCCTTTGGCAAGCCGAGCTGCGGTGCTACGTGTAAAGGGTTGGTTCTGTCATTTTGTGCGTCAGTGCGGCGTAGCTTTTCACTGGGGTGAGCTAGGTGAGCGAGACTGCAAGTGCGAAGCCAATACCGCAAATTGCACAAAACGCGACTTATGCGCGTACATAGTCATGGCTCCCAACATTCAGTTGCACCCTAGAGACCAACAAGCGCTCTTGCAGGATGGGTCCGTTTGGAGTCTATACATATCTATATATACATATGTATGTTATATTCCCTAACGCTTCTGAATTACCGTTTCAATGGATGTTCCCTCAAAGCTTTGAGAACATGTAAGGCTTGGGGTCCATTAGCGAGGTTAAGACCAGCTTACTAGCCTTAATAATGAGCTGGCAAAGCGCTTGACCACTTGGTAGACTCTTTCCTTCATGAGTCATGAGAAATGCTGAGGAAGTGGCCAGGTGGCACGTTCTGAGGCCTCGTGAGTCAAAAGCTCTGAGGAGGCGCTGGATCTCTTCCAATCGCTTCACCTGCCACTCCTGGAGACCACGGCGCTGCTTTTGCAGTCCGGAGCCTTTCTGGGAGCAAAGGACTTCGAGCGCAGCAGGCACGGAACAATGTGAGTTCAAATTCTTCTAGTGTTGCACCTGCTGTCGACTTGCTGCCAATCCGGTGAGTACTACGTTTCCCTCGGTGCGCGGGGGCCTTTGAGACCTCTGAGAGGCATAACAAGCAGAGATTGTCAAGCAAGCGCTGTTTTCATGTTCTTTAACAGATGCTGTGATGAGGTTGCAGAAAATGAGTTTCAATGTGCTGATGTCCAGAAAAATAAACAGGACGCTTCTCGGTCACTGCTAGGGCCTGTGGGAACGAAGCCATTCAAACTGAGAGAGCAAGGTTTGGAGACTTGCCAGGCAAAAAGCCATGGAGGCCTTGGAGATTTACAAATCGGCGGGCGCTATGAAAGGTGCGGGCTGGGCACATCAAATCTTCCGTCCTCGGTCCTTTCTAATTCTTATCACGGCAAGAATTCCAGTTAAGTATGCTGTATGTTTCGGTTCGGGTCGCCGACCTGTTTGGGGCACAGAAGGTGCAGGGGGGCACAACCGTAGTGTTGTTCCCATGAGTGGGGGCTGGAAGGTGCTGAGTCTGTGGACGAATGGCTTCGGAATTTGGAGCGCTATGCCACGGGCGAGCTGAATTTGAAGACATTTCATGGGTTTTCAATGCGACGCTCGGCATTGGTGTGCCTGCTTTCTGGTGAGGGTGAGAGTCAGGAGAGAGGTTCCCTTGTTAGATTGCATGGCCTTGTGCGCGGGGCTGGCGGTTAGTCAGCAACGAAGCAGAGCTCTTATTTTCACGTTTGTTGGCATGTTTTTTGTGTTTGGTTCTGTTTGTTTTTTTGTAGGGGCTGGAAACACAAAGTTGTTGGTTAAATAGTTGTGTCCTGCCAGATTGGCTGATTTCCAGTGCATTTGCTCAAACTCACTCATCTGGAGAGCCTGCAAGCGGCTGATCCCAGCACACTGCCGAGCATTTTGAACTAGCCGTCCCATTCATGCCATGACCTTCCACCGCGCGCCGCTCCCATGTCATCAAGCCAGATCCACTTGATTCATTGATAAACCTCTGATTTGCTAAGGCCGGAAGTACACTGCACCAGTGGCGCAGGCGGATGAACGACAGAGCATTAGGCTGGGCCGGACCGCGCAGGGGGGCCAGCGGTGTTGCATTGTTACCTTGGCTCAGAAACTTGGCCTTGATAACCTGCAAACACTGCTTGTTGCATCCACTATGTGGACGTTGAGAAAGCCAGTCCCACCATATTCAGTTGCATAGACGAAGGCCAGCTTGCTAGCTGGAGGCTCTCTTGCTTTAGCAGGTGGTGGGATCAGTCAAACCCACAACTCTGTGACGCATCAACCAAGAAATTTGTAAAGTTGAATCGGAAGATGCCTTTTCCTCTATGACACCTCCGAATTTGCCCACGATTTTCTTTGCTCTCCTCCCCACTCTTCGCTGCACTCCGCGCTTTGCTCCCCGCTCTTTTTGCCAGCTCTTCGGTCCGCGCTTCTTTCTGCCGAGCTCTTCGCAGTGTTCTCTCTGCTCTTTTGCCGCTTTTGCCCACTTTTCTCTCCGCCCTGCGCCCCGCTCTCCTCTCCAGTCTTGTTCCCCGCTCTGAAAACTTATGCGCATTGCTTGCACTCTGCAGCATTTTTGCGCATTGTTCTTTGAAATCGCTTTTCGCCCTCATGCTTGCCTGCAAACCCTCACTGAAGTGAGGCGCCGCAGGTGCACAAACTTGCACAAAAAAAGGAACATGATAGATTGCGAAAGGGAGTTTAGTTTCGGAGGTGCAAACCGCGTGGCAGGCGCAGCACTTTGGCAACCTGAGGTGCAAATTTCGTGGCAGGCGCAGCATTTTGCAGCCATGCAAGGTCAAGTGCAGACTTCGTGGCAGGCGCAACACTTTCGCAAGGTGGACTACGGTGAAAGAAAGAAAGAAAGAAAGAAAGAAAGAGAGAAAGAGAAAGAGAAAGAGAGAAAGACACAGATAGAGATAGAGAGAAGGAAAGAAATAAAGAAAGAAAAGGCATAGTTGAAACAAAGACAACAAAATAAGCTCAGCCCAACGCACGCGGTGCTCTTTTTAGTGCTCGCACCACCCCGCACCCCTCGCAGAACCTCGTGGAACGCTGGTGGAACCCTCGTGGATCCTTACCTCAGGGCCGCCCCGGACCACCCCGGAGCCTATCTGGGCTGAGACCCCAAAGCTTTCAGCTGTTGGGGAATGAAGAAAGAAAGAACGAAAAACGAGAGAAAGCAAAGCACGCTCCGCCTGCCAACCCGACCAAAAAGACGCGCGGGCACGGGGCAGGGGATGCTTTCTTTCTCTTCCCAATGACATGTCCTTTCTAGAACCTTCCGCCCAGCTCTTGTTAGCAAACAAATCCAGCGCCTTTAAGCTCACTGATAGGGAGGATAGCGCAACTGTGCTCTGCCATTTCAAGCTTCTTGCTTCTGATTTCGTGCTTATTGGGCCTCCGCGGCCAAACCCCGCCACTTGGCATTGACGACTGGGGTGTGGCAAGACCTGCCAAGACAGAAAATGGCGCGCGCAAGAACTCCAAGAGCCCCCCGTTTGTTTGAGGCAGCCGCGGAAGCTCTCGGCGCTCCAAGACATCGATGTCATGACAGCTGACAACACTAAGGCGCAAACCCAAGGCCGACATGCCATTTCACGGGTCAGGCTCAGCTGCAGTCATGTGAAAGGCAGCAGCCGCCAAAGCAAGAACTGGCCATGTCCGAACATGTTCACCATGCTTGATTTGCGGGGCATTGGACATCCTCTCTTCTCGTCACACTGCTTCCTTGACATAAGGCAACAAGGAGCTACATCGTTTCCTACCAGGGGCTGGAGCATCGCAGCGGAGTTGCTTCTCAGCAAGCTCCAGCACCCTAGCTCTGGTTTTGGCTGGCTTGGCCCGGCTGAAGCATTGGGTGTGTGCGTGTGTGTTTGTGTGCAATTGTGTGTGTGTGTGTATTCACGTGTGTGGGGCCAGGCCGTTGCAAATCGCCAAGGGGGATGCCTCAGTCAGAAAAAGAAAGTGGCAATATATATGTGAGATGCCTACGCTTGCAGCACAAGCCAAACTCGTCGCAGCTTGAATTGTGTGGGTCTCAATTTCTTATTGCGATCAGCCCGGCATGTTCTTGGCCACCTTGCAGCGAAACTGCTTGCACAAGAAGGGGATGCAGGGCCCACTGAAGGTTTGGTTTCAAGGGGCCCAAAACGAAACACATCAATGGATTGTTCTTTTGCCGCCCCAGTTCAACTCCATTCGGTCTACTCGCACAAAGGCAAGCAAGCAAAAAGCCACGGCTGCCGCGTTCTCAATGTTTCAGCACCTTGGTCAGCAATGCTTCAAATTGGGAAAAGGAAGCCAAACATCCAGGTTGGGAGGAGATAATGCTATGTTGATGTGAGAGCACATTGTAAGTTGATCATTTTGCGCACGTTCTTTGGCCGTGCGCTTTGGAGCGAGGCGCCCAAATCAATTGGGCCACCCTTGGTTCGTCCCTATCGGGGCGCTTGCACCTGTGTGCCTTGCTGCCTTGCTGCCCCTTCGCCTTGAGATGCGCCTGCGCCTCTCCTAAGGCTTGAAGAGAAGGAAACCGACTACGCTATCCGCTTCTTGCCGGCACCGACAGCCACAATGGTACTGTGAGGGTGCTGTTAGTTGTGGATGCACATTTGAGGGCTGAACAGGGACAACCATGCAGATCTGCAGATCGCTGCCGCGTGACGCACGCCGTGAGTTGGCCGGGTGCATCTAAGTTTTTGTTTTTGTTTTTCTGCTGGTTGGGCCGTTGCTTGGGATAGTAGAACGCTGGATGTATGACATTTGTGTTGATGTTGCTGCTGCTGCTGCTGCCGCAGCAGCCGCCGCCTTTACTGCTGTTGCGGCCGCAGTCGGAGCTGTTTGTTGACACCCTCCAACCTCAGAAATTCACCCCTTCACACGCAAAGGCAGGAAGATGGGGTTCCCAAGAAGGTATGCGGAGCTCAGGATGGGTGCAGCGGCGGAAGACGAAGAGTCATTCGAAAGGAAAGCGCTTGCACCCTGCCGAGCAGGACAGCTTGTCCAAATGGCCTGGCTGCCCACGCGTCGATTCTTGAGAATAGTGATATGAACTCCGCAAGCTTTGTGTGAGGAGAAGCTGACCGTGCCAGAAACCTCCGCTAGCTGAAGCTTGCATCTTTAGGCAGCTCGATTTGATTAAGCGCCGATTGTTACAAAAAATAAAAAGGTTATTTGTTTGATGCACTCTTTATGTTGACGAAAAGCTGGATACACTAGCATGCAACTGAAGAGGCATACGGGCCAAACAGGAGCAAAAAAAGCAACGTTGGCACGTTTATCATTGCTCTGCTTGTAGTGGAATGGCTTGTTGCTGGAGATTGTTCCTTTGTTTTGTTGTTTTCTCTGAGAACGGCATGCTCTTGACAATTGTATGTTCATTCACAGGGTTCTCAGAAGAGGGCTGGGATGCGCTGCGCTTGCCACGAAATCTGTCCTGTTTTATTTTTAATATTATAATGAAATTGTGTGTTTAATATTATATATTTATATATATGCTTATAAATTTATATATTTTTAGTTTATAGAATTTTAATCGGTCGTGATTAAATGATATACTTAATTTAGATAATATGTTTTAAATTCATGAATTGTTTTAATTTATAGTTATTTGGAAATATTTAAAAATTGAAAAATAAATAATATTGACTAATTTTTGAATATACAATAATTGAATTTATTTGAGGATATATGAAAACAATGAATTTAATTTGATGTTGATTATTATATTTATATAATTTTGTAAATAATATTGATTTATAAATTTAATTAAGGTTACAAATATAAATATATATATTAAATTTAAATAATAATTTATTTTTTGTTTTAAGGACATTTTATTATAATTATATTTTAATATAAATATATTTTAATATATTTTAAATATTATGTTTTTGAAAATATATAATGGAATAATAATAAAATTAAGATGAGAGATATAGGAATATTAAATTATGGTAATTGATAAATATATATTTTGTTATTATAAGGTTTATTGTTAATAATTGGAATTTTTTGATAAAATTCTAGTAACCATAGCTAATTCTAATAAATTGAGTGTTTATCGAATACTATTGTTTTTGGAAATCATTTGGTATTAATCGATTATTCTAAAAAGAAATTTATGTCGTTATCCTATTATTTGCGAATTTGAAGTTTTTGCTTAATATATTCAAAAAAAATATATATTTCAAAATACATATTATTCCCTAAAATATTTATAATATTTTAATGAGGGGTATTATTTGAGGTATTACCTAATGGATTTTACTTAAGGGAGACTAAATAAAATATTATAAATATTATATATTTAAATATATAATAGACATAATAATTATTAACAAAATTAATATAATTAAAATAATATATATATATATAAATATAAAATACAAATTATATTAAATAACACAAAAAACAAAACAATTAATAAAATTTACATAACCAATCAATAACCTATCAAAAAACATACACAAAACAAAAACTAAAAAATCTTAAAATACAAAAACAATAAACACCCAACAAAACAAACCAATACAAAAAACAAATAATCACAAACAACCAACACAATAATCAAATAAATGAATTAACACAAATAAATAAACAAATAAAAATCGATAAAAAATACACAAAGGCAATTACAAACTACGAATAAACTAAATACAAGCAACCAATTATAAGTAATAAAATATATGAATCACATTAAATTTAACCCAAAAACAATAAACAAAAATAAAACCGATATAAACAAAAAAACACACACCCAAACACACAAACAAACACAAAAACATAAATATAAACAAACAATTCAATTACAAATAAACATATATATATAACTAACATCCCACCAAAAACAAAATACAATCAAATACATATTTAATTTAACATTCTTATTTTTATTAAGATTTCAAAAATACTATTGTTAATATTTTATAATATATATTTTAAAAATTATAATTTATATTCAACTATATATGAATTATATAATATCTTTCCAAATACAAAAAATCAAAAATATTAAAAACAAATATTATGTAATAAAATAAAACATACTAATCTATAATATATAATAAATATGTTATGTCCAAATGAATCATTTAAACACATATTCTTTTTTAAAGAAATAAATAAATAATATTTAATAAACAATCAATAATGATTTAAAATTTATAATACTTATATATATATAATTTAACAAATGAATTTTCGAAATTATTTCAAAATAAAATTCCCAATTAAATTAATTAAAATGAATTTTTATTTAAACAATCTTTTTCAATAGAGAAGGTAGCATAATGGAATTACATAAGCCCCCCCCAATCATCATGGGTCCATAGTTCCCACCCCTTGCTCTATGAAAATGGAGAGGGTCTATAGAATGTAGCACAATATAACCGTATAAGCCCCCGCCTTTTTGTGGGGTCCATGGTTCCCACCCCGTAAGAATGGGATCGATATAGAAGATTGGTAATATGCAAAGTGTGAGCCCCCCTATCCCCCTATAGTATTCGTAAGGAGGTCCATAGCGGAATGGGGGTTGGGGTCTGTAGAATGAATGCGTATTTCTTTCGTTTGTGTTTTTTGCCGTTGTTCGTTCGGGCCAAAAATATATCGTATTTTATAACATTTTCTCTTGAAATTAATGTATCTTATACTAATCTATTAACATCCCTAATATCTTTTGCAATATCCCCTGCATGTCCGGCTAATATTATCGACAAATTGTAGGCAATCAAATAAATGAAAAATGTTAACGCTTTAACACGGTTAAGAAAATGATGATTTAAATAGGAAGGCATTTCATTCCCTATAAAAAAAAAATAACGGGGAGGGGGGGGGGGTTTAGGGGAAACGATAATTCCCCCTAATAATGTTCGTAAAAAATATATTTCAACTAAGGGTAGCGAGAGAGGACGACCCCCCCGATGATCAAAAAATATAATAATTCAAATATGGAAAGAATTAAATCTTTGTAAACAATCTAAAAAATATCGAATAGATTGGGGGAATGGGGAAATCCGCCCCTCAATGATATTCGAAGATGGACCATGATATTTCAAATAGGGATATAATAATTCAAGAAAGAATATAAATAAATATTCAAAATATCGAGGAAATTAAAAGGGTTATTTTCCTTTTCATAGTCGAAAACATCCATTTATATATATATATAATATTTTCTTGCAAAATTAAATACTCGAGATAAATCAAAAATTGTAACCCCCCCATCATATTCAAAGAAATATTAATTTAAATCGAAATATAAATATATCTCTTCTCCGTTCCCCTCATAATGTTCGAAACTACACTATTTCAAATAACGAAGATTTAATTAATATTAAATATATATCATCAAAAAACCAAACCACCAACAACCCGAGAAACAAAGAAACCAAGAACGAAAAACAAAAATAATACAATATATCCAAATATACTTAGCAAAATATAACCATACGAACCCCTATACCTTATAAAATACATAAGAAATCCAGGATTTCGCAATCCTAAATATAATCCAAACCATTAAATGGGAATAATTAATATCAATATATATATATATGGTGGTTGTTCTAAATGCATGCCATTGTCTCGAAACGGCTATTCTTCGCGAATAAACAACATATTTTCGCGAATCTTTCGTGGATTCATCGTCGTGCCCTACTAACGTAATGCACGAAATTCGATTCCCCAATTCCCGTTATAAAGTTATAATTTTCATCACAAGGGTAATATATAACACGCACGGGCTACAAAGACGCAGCTTTCGTAAGCCGTGCAGCTCCAGCTTAAAGTCGCAATTTTCCAGTACCAAATTAGTATACTAACAAGTGCGGACCTCAAAAAGCCCCTCCCCCTTACAATCGAAGCCGCTTTCGCGGATCTTTCACGGGAAATTCGCGAAAAACCACCCATATTTCTTAATTCCGAAAAATACAATCTTTACGAGAAAAAACATCTTTCGCGAATCTTTCACGACTCCATGTATTTGCAAATACGGTAGCCGTAATTCACTTGCATACAATACACAGTGTCAAATGCAAGCAGTCATCATTCGCCCTTACCATTTATGTTTGTCGATAATATGCGGAACCTTAAAACAAGCTTCCTAATCTTTCGCCAATCTTTCATAAATCTTTCGCAAACATTATTATTTTACACCAATCCCAACAAAACCAAGCAATCAATAATAAATTTCTTTAACGAATTTCATCGCCAATCTTTCGCACCAAGACGAATAATCACCGAATACATAATTCCTTACAAAGATCTTTTAATCAACCCCCATATCTTCAACCAAACTTAAAACATTAATCAACCAAACAAAATATCAAATTCTAGCCTCACCAAACACAAAATCAATAAACATATAATATATTATCAACACAAAAAAAAATCAACAACAAAAATAAACTAAATTTTCAAAAAAACATAAATAAATATGTTTTCACAATTCCATCGCAAATCTTTCACAAAACCTCATTAAATATCTCATAAAAACATTTAAAATCACTCCCATATTTATAAATAAATATCTAATAGATTTCATATAATTATATATTTTTATCAAAAACACATAAAAAATTATCTAACTACTTTTAACCATAACCAACCATAACAAATTTTAAATCCTCAAAAATATATCATTACTAAACACAAAATTAAATATTATTCCAAACAATATTATCCTTTCAATTTAAATCCAACAATTATAAAAACAAATAAAAATCAAATTATATAACCACAAATAAATCATATATTCACTTAAACATAAATAAATAAATATTAAAATAATGTATTTATCTTTTTCCTTTAACATAATATATTCCAAGACGCAACATTTCCAAAAATATATATATCTAAAATCCAATATTTTTAAAATATTTTTATAATTTCCAAAATTATCCAACTACTCCAAAATACATACACACTCTTTCAATTGGCACATATTAACAATATTACATATGTATATATATTGCATATGCATATATATATATATATGTGTACAAAAATGTATGTATCTATATTCTATGCCCCCCAATTTTGCCACATCAAGGACTCAAAATGGGCACAAAACACCGGAAAAAAACACGACCAAACCAGGTCCATGCAAAGGGGTACCATATATATATATATATATATTATATATATATATATATGGATAATATTTCAATACAATTGTGTTGCTTCAACCTACTTGCCACCACCAAACTCCATCCATTGCCAGATTGATATAAGGACCATCCTGAGTGGGCAAAGAGCAATGCTTTCGCCTCCCCTATTTATATAAAGCCGAACAAAAACCGCAATTTGTATTAAGTGACAACTCCCCCAAACACGGCCATTGCTCGTTGATGGGAACAAAATGAGAACTTGGCTATACAACCTTCAGACACCTGCGACTGGCACGTGCACCATTCCATCACAAAAGCGACCCCCTCCTAACTGAAACCAACATTAATCAACAGTCAAACGTTGAATCATGCAGATCAAGCTTCGTGGGTCATGCGGTACTCGGACACTGCCCAAAGCAGCGGCGGGTGCCTGCGCAAAAGCAGAGATGAGAGGCCTATAGGTCTATCAAAGCGGACCAACCCACGGGAGCTGTCCACAGTCACCAGGCAGTCGGCTCAACAAGTGTCAACTGTGAATCTGGAATGACGATCTGCCATCGACATCATTTAGTTGCACCGCGCCAAAAGCAAGAAAACGACTGGTCTACTCTAACAGGTGTCCTTGCGGTTGCGTCGCCGCAATAAACCGCCAGTTAAGGATTGCTGACTAGGAATCCGTTTGGAAAACTAGATGCACTGCAAGCGAGAAGGTGTCACGAGAAGGCGGTGAAGGCCTCAGAAAAAACATCCGTTCTATTCGCCAAGCTGTGATTCGTTGAAGCATGGATTGCATGGGAGACTGGTGGCTGTCAGCAGATTTCATCTGGGAGCTTGCGCCTGAGCAGCATTGCCTAGCTTTGGCTTTTGCATGGTTTCCACCACCAATAGAAGCTGATAGTTGCAAAACTCTCAGCTTCAATGATTGCTTGCCCCACTGAATTGCACGACTGGCATGACAAGTAATCCCGTCTAAGCTGGATTGAAGGGAGCATATTCCAGTTCAAGTGTCTGTGTCAAAGCGGACATGTGCAAAGTGCACATCTGCTCACAAGGAAAGCATCTCCCTGTCCAAACTGTTTCGTGTCTTGACAGCCAAGCTTGAAAGCAAAATACTGCAGCGCCTTTGCCCATAGGTCCATAGGTGTGAGGGCCTCTCATGGGTCAATGGGAACTCAGATCCCCAGTCGATGAATAGAGCGGTCTCCCCTCGGGGCGCAGTGCCTGATGGTAAAGTCGTGGCCAGCTACAATGCCACCTCGCCGCACGCGAGCCTCCCAAAGATGAAGATCCTCAGGATGAGAGCCAGCGCAACTAGCCTTATATGTACGTGTAGTCTTGAACAAACATAGTTGATCCTTCACATTTTTTTGGCTCGAAGCAAAAGCCGGCTGCCATAGCAAAAGCCGGCTGCCGTAGCAAACGGTTCCTTAGCAAGCCTGTTTCAGTGTCCAGGCTTACGCGTGTCTCATTTCGGACCGGGTCGAAGTTATTTAGCTAAGAAGTCGTTACGCACATTGGCGTAGGTGTGGGGGCCATCAATGAAGACAAAGTCCATGACATCGTCAAGCCTGGGATCGCGAAAGGGCAGGCTGTATGTGTCTGAGATTATATGAGTACCCCTGATGGATATGTTCATGTGGGTTGTTTCAGCGGCGTAGGTCTCACAAAGTCATTTGTTTAGGACGGATTAGGCACGTGCAGGCATAGTGAACAGCTAGGGTCAGAAGCATGTCCATATTCAAGCTCCTCCCCCGCTCGGCCCCTCGAACACATGCAACTTACGTCCAAACATTTGATCAAACAATCGATTTTGCGTTGTTTTGATTTTGCAGCTTGATGTATCAAGGCTACCGCTCTTCGGTCATAGAGGAGTACATGGTCGCTTCGGTGTTTCACTCTGTGCAAGTGTTTTCATTCATGTTCACTGGCGCAGGAGGCGGCATTTACCGTATGGTCCTTCTGCACGTTTGCTGGCGTACTGTGGGGTCGCTCCCGCGCTATGTCTATCCTACCGACGGCGTCTTGTTGATGCGGGCTTGACTTTTCCCTGGACTTGCAAGTGCTTACAAATCCTTTCAAAAATCACAGTCACACACACACACACACACACTGCAACCACTGCATAACACATTTGGGAATGTAAATAGAATGTCAACACTTCATTCAGGAAGCCAACAGTATATCGCAAAGTGCACAAAACCGCACAATGCAGCCTTTGTAAAACAACACATAGCTAGTTCAAACGTTCAAATTGTTCAACTTCGCCCAAAAACCAGATGGACTGATTCCAGTTGGTATTTGATTTCAGCAACCCAGTCCCTCCAGTCTGGACCCAGGGCCCCGAGATCAAATCAAAAAGGGTAGTTCGGCTCAGAACCTCTTCAGACTAATTCAAGTTGACGTAATCGACCACTTTATTCGCCTAAATAGTCGCGGACCATTCAAGTTTTAGCCAAATTAGTCTGATTGGCTTGCCCTGAGAAACAAACTGACTAGTTCAACTAATTGCTTGATTGAACCAGGTAAAGTGACTTAGCTGGCTTCCAAACTTGTTCAAGGTTCTTGACTCAGGATCTTCCCATCATCAGTTGAACAAACTCAAGTGGTATCATTGGCTGCTGCCAGGCATTTATCAGCACAATCAAGCTGGCTAGTGATTGAATTAGCTCTTGATAGCGAGAAGGTTGTATATTAGTGTTGTTAGGTTTTAGCCGCAACCTGTCTGCTGGAATAAGGCAACATCTGGGGCCCTGATTGGATGCAAGATTTGCCAAAACGCCGCCTGGAGGCACTGCTAATGTACGCAAGTTTCGGCATTGAGAGATGTTACAGAGAAGCGCTGGGGGGGGGGGTTATCATGTTCTTCAAACATTATATGTGATATACATTATACCATGGTGCCCTCACCCTCCTCCCCCAAAACACGCACCACCTCACACAATTCACAGGTACTTACAGTACTTTCATCCTTTGGGAGCTTGTAGAGAACGAACAACAAAACTGCTTCCTAGAAAACAGTCTGGCAGCCCGCTATCTTTCAGTAACTGAAAACGCATTCTCCCAGCCTAACGTCCCAACCCAAGCTCTGGTCGAGAACTGGGCCGAAAACAGATTCTGGACGCGCGATGAAACCGTCGAACGCCGAGGAGAAAGGCATGGCAGCACCCCCACGTACATGTTACAATGTTCTTGATTCTGCAGACAAATCATCATGTTCTTCAGAAACACAGGACATGTCCGGGGTTTTGGCATGCTTACTTCACGTTTCCAGCGTTGTTTGCCTCTGTTGATGGCTGTTGCCAACTCAAGCATGGAAACCAGTGTGTATTATTTTCGGACTCCAAGTAGGTATACTCGAGCAGAGCTGGAGGGCGAAAGTTTCTAGAAGGACATGTGCCTGTAGGAAGAGAAGAAAGCATCCTCTGCCCCATGCCCGCGCACCTTTTTTAGCCGAGTTGGCTGCCGCAGTCGAGTTGGCAGGTGGAGCGTCCTTTGCTTGTTTTCTGTCTTTCTTTCTTTGTTTATTTCGTTTCTTTCTTTCTTTTCTTTCTTAGTAATAATATGTATTATGATTATGTTGTATATTTTTAATTCTGTTTCCACTATACCATGCTTCAAACATCGAGCAAACACAACCTGGTGATTTGCAAGGTTCGGAGGCATATATCATATCCAAGCAGCTGTTTGTGCATCTCCTCGCTGGTGCTTGCGAACAGCTGGGCTCGATCTGCATAAGGCCTCAACTGAATGGTGCTGCTGTACGCAACAAAGCCAGTTGCGCCTTCGCCACAGCAAGTGCCCTGGCTACTTTGAATTTTATGTAGTAATGGCGGCCTCCCCTACTTCCTCGACGTGGCGGCTGATGTTGCCCTACATTCACACGATAACAACCTAACCATAGGAAGGATCTGCATCAGCCGTATTCACGGTCCGTTTCACCCCCAGCAGGCGCGTTAGCCCATGCACCCTGCTGTCATCTGCCTGCCTCGAAAGCATGTTGGCCTCAAGGGTGAGAGCGCCACGCCAGGAAATCCCCCACACCCGGCCAGCGGTGTGTAGAAGTCACGGATGCCCGGGGCGGTGACTTGTATGGGTAGGGTGAAGTTGAAATTCCACCAACTCGGCACAGAACATGACATGCCCGGTAGATCCGACTGAGTAACTACATTTGGCCTTGCATATTGCATATTTTTCACGTAATGCAACAGCTACCATCAGACGGGGCCTTAGTTCATGGTTATGTTGGTTTACCGGCGACCCTCCTCTGTGCCTTTCTGCCGCCCGCAAGCTGATGCTCCGCAACAGAACAAGCCAGTTGCGCCTTCGCCACAGCAAGTGCCCTGGCTACTTTGAATTTTATGTGGTCATGGCGGCCTGCCCTACTTCCTCGACGTGGCGGCTGATGTTGCCCTGCATTCACACGATGGCAACCTGACCATAGGAAGGATCTGCATCAGCCGTATTCACAGTCCGTTTCACCCCCAGCAGGCGCGTTAGCCCATGCACCCTGCTGTCATCTGCGTGCCTCGAAAGCATGTTGGCCTCAAGGGTGAGAGCGCCACGCCAGGAAATCCCCCACACCCGGCCAGCGGTGTGTAGAAGTCACGGATGCCCGGGGCGGTGACTTGTATGGGTAGGGTGAAGTTGAAATTCCGCCAACTCGGCACAGAACGTGGCAGTCTTGACTCTTTGCTGTCTGTAAGGCCTCCCCTACACCATCAGTGTGCCATTTTCTGATGCACGACTGCATCAGCAGTCCGAGTCGGACAGCGGAAGCACCCCCAGCAAGCACGTTAGCTCAAAGTCCTGCTGTCATACGTGTGACCCACACGCGTTGGCCTCAAGGGTGCCCGTACCTATGGAAGGCAACCCCCACTGATGCGCCCCACACCCGGCCAGTGGTGTGTGAGGATGTCACATGGAGGCTCACGAAGAACCAGCGGCATCCTATGGGTAAGGCTTGCAATGTGCCCAGGCAAGCGGGCAAGTGTCAACGGGCGGGACCTTGACTGGCCCCGCTAATGCTTGCAGCTCCCTAGTACGCCGTTTCATGTTTGCTTGAAAATGACACATCACTGAGGCTGCTTTGATGTTGATGCATGCTGCTCTTGCCGAATGAAGCAGGCATTTGCCATGTTTTGCCCGAAGAAACAGTATGCAAACAGCATGAACAGCAAACAAACGTGTTGCCCAACCCTCTCACATAATGTCCCCATTTCCGCTGGGCAGCTTGTAGGCGTCTCTGACCTCCTCCTTGATCGTAGGATCTGCCCCAAAGTAGCGCAACTGGGGGAAGCGCGCCAAAAGGTGCAAACCTCGAGAGAGAACCATTGACTGACTTTGACAACAAACATCAACCTGAAGGGTCCCTTGAATCAGGACAAAAGGTCGCACGCGCATGCACGACCTCATCAGGGGCACCACACTTACAGAAAGTCGACAGCATTCGGCACAACCTTAATCAAAGCAGCTTGATTCTCGCTGTATTATTCATACCAGCCCACGTCGATTCAGCATGCATTTGGCACGGTGCTTTGGAGACTTTGGCCCTCAACAGTACTCATAATTCATATAGGGATCTCCCCACCCAAACGTGATGGTACTCAGGATATTATCAAGACGCCGACCTAACTTTTAAACAAACTAACCAAGAAATTGGTGCCCCACAGTCAAAACCTGGGTTCCACGATGTTATATTCCATGTTTGCCGGGGCGAACCCTTTCGCGGCCTTTCGCGAATTTTGCGCACTCCTCAGTTTTCCTTTCGCGGAGCACTTTGGGGCAAGAAACCCTTTCGCGGAGCTTTCGCGGATGATTCAGCAAGCAACCCGTGTTCAACATCGGCCATTCGCAACCTTTCGCGAACACGACTCCTCGCGTCCCTTTGGCGAAGCTTTCGCGGCCCTGCGATGCCCTGTGTTCTCCTTTCGCGCAGCAACTTGCAGGACAACACCTAATCAATTCTTTCATCGGGGTTTTGAACGCAACACAGATCTTGAATACATCTCTCTGACAATATACATTAGGATCCATCCAGCGCTGAGGCAGGTACCCACGGGGCCACAGGCCACGCCCAGTTCTGCCATTCTCAGCTCCTGGAGTGAGACAAATGGACCGGTGAACTGCCAAGTTACACGTGGTGCAATTCAGCCAGTGCATTTAGCTACCCAGCCATAGTTGTCAATCAGCGACTCAATTCGTAGCCAGCAGTGGAATGTAGCAAACCATGCCGATGATTGGCTCCTGCTGTCCCACCGAAAGTGCTACTTATAAGGGTCCAAGCAAAATGGAAAACACCGGGATATTTCTCAGCTGAAATCAAGCAACTTAATCGGTAACTCGGTAGCAAACACAATCCCAACTTCAAACAGCGTGATCAGCATCTTGACAGCAACCACCAGGTCCCAGGCAATGATGGGAATCAATAAACTATGCTGAACGTTGCAAGGCCAAGCAAATCACCAACATCAGCCTTTGTTGGCACCCAACATATGCTCAAAAGGTAAACGATAGCACCTCAGTATTTTTACCCTGGCGATCAAACATGCTGTGTTTGATTCCAAGTTGACAAACCTCGAACATCAACCGAATTTTGATCCAAGAAACAACGCGAGCGTATGGATCAGCACACTCCTGTCCCTTGTCCAGGCTGTCGAGCAGAGCCTCGAGGACATCGAAATGCCTGGCCATCTGTTGCTTGCCGCGTCCCTCGAGAGTGCGCAAATGGGAAGCTAGCATTTGAATCGCTTGACGGATCATGCGTCAAGCCATCTTGCAAAGTGGATGCAGCTGCCAGGAAGCGCAATAGCGCTTTGACAGAACTGCCTTCCTGCTCTGCAGGCTTGCCGCGTGGAAATGCTTCTGAGTTGATGTGCAACAACCCGGCGCCTGCCGTAGAAGCGCGTCTGGAAGCGAAAGCTCGGCATTTGCCCCTGCAGATTCGGATACCTGCCAAAGGCCGCCATGACTAGCCGGCAAGCCGACCAGATTCATCGGTCGATGCTTTGCTTTCTACCTACCCACAATTCTCAGGGCGCTCCAGTTTCCCACAAAATGGTGCCACTCCGTTGGACCATTCCCCTGCAGAAGCAAGTCACTAAACCCATGCTGCTCCCCAGCTATCCAAATCTCACCAAACTGGCCACGTCGAGTGCTTGCTGCCCAAATACACCTCAAACAGCTCCAGCATGAGCTGCTTGAGGCCCCAAATGGTGCGGGCATGTTCCATGGCCTCGGCTCTCTCTCTCTCAAGCTCATCTGTCAGAGTTATGAACATCACAGCAAAACCTGATGTTGAATCTTTCAATCGCAACAATGGAGTTTCTGGAATACCCGAAGCCAAAACCCATCAATATACATCCCCTAGAGAGCCCTAACCAGTACTGGTCCCTGTTCCAGGCGCCAGCCGTGCGTTCCGGCCAAGCTGGACGGCCAGGTTTCCAAGCGCCGCCTCCGCAGCACCATCCGCCAGGGAGCGCAATGCCTCGCCCTGGGCTTTGGCCTGGTAAGACTTGCACGGAGAACAAATGATCGAACATCCTTGTCGAAAAACACTTGCTGCACATGAAGTCGGGGAACCTCGAGTTGGGCAGGCGGCGCTGGCTTCTGGGCTTCATAGGCGTGTATACAACTCTGTGGTAACACCGCCCCCATACTCCATCTTACTGTGGAGGGTGTGATTTCCACGGTGTCTTCGCCGAAAACGCGAAGCGCAAAAAAAGAAAAGAAAAACGGCAAACCAACCCTAAACCAACCCTCAAGCAACCCGGCACCAACCCTAAACCAACCCTAGACCTACCCAAACCATCCCCAAACCCTAAACCGTCCTGACCAACCCTACACCAACCCTAAACCAACCTAAAACAACCCAAGCCAAACCCCAAACCGACCCTCAACCGACCCTCAACCGACCCTAAACCAACCCTACACCAACCTTAAACCAACCCGAAACCAATCCCTAAAACGACCCCAAACCAACCCTAGACCAATGTGTTAACTTTCATAAATCAGGGCTCAGATCTCTATTTAAGGGCAGGCGGCTGCGCTTGAGGAAGGGGCCTGGCACACAAGAGCTGCAACATGTAAAATCTTCAACGCGAGGACATTTGCAGAAAATGCACTAGGTGTGCGCGCGCGCGTGCGTGCGTGCGTGCGGGCGGGCGGGCGGGCGGGCGTGCGTGCGTGCGTGTGTGTGTGTGTGTGTGTGTGTGTGTGTGTGTGTGTGTGAGTGTGTGTGTGCGGGTGCGTGCGGGTGTGCGTGGTGCGGGCGTGCGGCGCGTGCGTGGGTGCGTGCGGGTGCGTGCGGGTGCGTGCGGTGCGTGCGGGTGCGTGCGTGCGTGCGCGTGCATGCGGGTGCGTGCGTCGCGTGCGGGTGGTGCGTGCGGTGCGCGCGGTGCGCGTGCGCGGTGCGCGCGGAGTGCGGGTGCGCGCGGGTGCGCGCGGGTGCGTCGTCGCGGGTGCGTCGCGGGTGCGTCTTGAATGCGTGCGGAGTGCGTCGCGGTGCGTGGTGCGTGCGTGCGTCGCGGTGCTTGCGTGCGCGCGGCGTCGGCGGGCGTCGCGTGCGTGCGTGCGCGCGATGCGTCGCGCGTCGCGTCGCGTGTGCGTGCGTGCGTCGCGTGCGCGCGTGCCTGCGCGCGTGCGATGCGTCGTGCGTCGTGTGTGCGCTTGTGTTGTGCATTGCGATGTGTGCAATGTGTGTGTGTGTGTGTGTGTGTGTGTGTGTGTGTGTGTGTGTGTGTGTGTGTGTGTGTGTGTGTGTGTGTGTGTGTGTGTGTGTGTGTGTGTGTGTGTGTGTGTGTGTGTGTGTGTGTGTGCGTCTGTGTGTGTGTGTGTGTGTGCGTGTGTGTGTGTTTGTGTGTTTGTGTGTGCGTGTGCGTGTGCGTGTCTGTTTCACAATCCAACTGCCCTAGATTCTAAGAGTGCAAATTGGGAAGTCAATTGTTTCAACGAGTGGTTCGCCGCGTTGGTTTTCGATCGACGTGTCAAATCCACCGCTTGTCTACGCTGAATGCAAAAGAAGCAGCATCCTCTGACCGCAAGCTGAAATAGCATTGGTTTCCCTGCAAAACAAAATTGGTCTTGCAGACACCTTGCGGAAGGAGTGAGCCACTTGGGTTTGTGGGAGGCCCGTGGCCTGACAAATCCACCTTGCCTGCATCTCATGGGTGCAACAGCGCCCAGCTACAAGCAAGGGTATCAGGGCGGGCAGGGTATGTGAAAGGCTTAGGTCCGAGGGACTTCAGCCAAGATCTGGCAAGGAACATGCCTTCAAAGCAAATGCATAAGTCATGACACCAACCTGCCGTCCCCAATCATGCATCTCAGGCAAAGAAGGCAACATTGTAACACATTTACGTGATTCTGCAGCTCGCACGGCGTCCCAAACAAAGGGGACATGCACAATTATTTCGGGCAACAAGTTGATTGCCACGAACTCCCAACCAGAAGGGCCCTTCACCTGAGTTGAAGCGACCTTTCTCATTTGCCACCGCCCGTTCCTCAAGTACACTCCTAATTCAGGGCTAAGGATATTACAACATCATTTCGGCCAATCTTCGCACTTTCCCGTGCTTCCGAGCGGGTTTCACTGGAAGTACTGATGCCCGCATGACGATCAGGAACTGGAGTGGCAGAGTGGGTTAACATCCAGGAAAGACTTTAACTTCAAAAAGCGAAAACGCCGCAAAAAAAAAGCGAAAACACAAAAATGGAGAAATAACAACTTGAAAGCGCGAAAACTGCAAAAACACCAAAACCGCAAACACGGCAAACGAGCAGAGCGAGAAACCGTGGAAGCGCGCCGGACGCGAGGGCGACCGTGCGCTTCGGCAGCTTAGCTGCAGCTTCCGTAAAGTGCGCGCATGCGTGGCTAATCATTTTCAACTTGATGACTTGACTCTATGCGAGATTCGCTCTTGCAATCCACTCAGAATCTTGAGCAATCCCGCCTGCCACGCTTCCTCTGCCAGAGACAGCAGCTGCTGCAGCAGCTGCGCTGTGCTATTCCGGCCTAAAGCTACCTCTGCCCACGGGGCCGGGGGAGCCTCGGGACCGCGCAGGTCCTGCTATATGGCTGTCGACTCCCGGCAGATTTTGAGCGCAGTAGATTTTGGGCGCAGTAGATTTTGGCCTTTGGCTAGTGCAACCCAAACCCCAAAGTGGCTGGGCTGTGGGTGTGCAAGTGATGCATGAAAGCTGTATGGGCATGAAATACTTCCGATTCTGATCGTGCCTGATTGCATCCGTGGCAAACAGCAAGAACATGGTCAGTCCTTCCAGCGTCGTGCCAGCACAGCAAACGCTGTGTCTCGGGCAGTTGAAAGGCAATCCGAATCCTGTGCGCGATGTCCCAAACAAGTTCAGTCCTCTTGATGGACCACTATTGCGTGGCCGTATCATATCCAATCCCGAATTGACTTCTCCTTGATAAACCTTAGAGACCTCGATAAACCTTGAGGACTGTTTTGAGTGTAACTGTCGTCCCCTGACACGCCAAACTATATCTGCCATTGGACCAGACATGGACGCCAGTTGCCAAGACCGTTTCTGGGTTAGCGCAGACACCCCCGGCCTGCCCACACATCTGAGGAGCACGTACTGCACCTACAGGTGGCAGCGGTTTGCACATTCGGGGGCCTGTCACTTCCCATGACCTCAAACCTGCGCAAAGACCGCCACGCGAATCAGGTGGATAGGCACTACAGTATCCCTCGCAGCAAATCGTCAGAAACTCATGGCCAGATCCTGCTACATGTCTGGCAAAACATGTCTGGCAAAACAGGTCTGGCAAAACAGGTCCCAACTGACTCAACCCAGAAGTACTAGCTTCTGCTCAAATCAAGCATGTTGCTGCACCTTGCCAGGCAAACACAGACATCAGCTGCAGAGCTTGGCAATACTCCACGGTTCGTTGCATGTCCTGGCACAGCGCTGCAATATGGCCAGCTTGCTGTGGGGAGCAAAACGCAAACGGCAGCGCTTGGCCAACAATACATTACATTGCAAGAATCTAACTGCCAGTCGCAAAGTTCTGATTGCAAGGCGCTGACAAAAAATGAGCTAAGCCTCGCATTCCTTAGATTGAATCCGAACCAGCACCAAAAGCAAGCGCATAGTCTTGAGACAAACAAGGCGAGAAATCTTCCCAATGCCCCACCCCCTCCCCCCCCAACAAAAAAAAAACAGACAAACAACAACGTCCCATGCAGCCAACATGGTGGGTAATGATGGGAGCCAGCGATGTGTTGCGCTTCTCACTCTTGTCCTGGCCCGCGCCCCGGAAGGCCAGGTAATCCTCTGCTGGCATGGCGGCCAGGCTCCATGCCTGCATGCGGCTCCATACCCAACTGGTATGCCGCAAGATTTTGAGGGACTCTCATAGCATAGAGCGGCAGGATTGGAGCAGCATTTGCATTTAGAGTGCAGTGGGAAGTGGATATCGAATTGACTCATCCGTCAGGACCTGAGCAATCAACCTCAATGCCCTCACCTCGCGGCGCATGTCCACAGGGAACATCAGAAGGAGGTCACACACCTGGCAACGGCCACAGATTCTTGGTAGCTCGATGCAATAGGATGACCACACTTACCGGTTCATGTCACAACAAGCTTTCAGGCAAGTGTTCTGGCTTGCACACATGCATCTCTCCCAATGAAGATGTTGTCACATATGCAACCTAGGGCAGCCCATATGCAGCCAGCTTCAACGAGGGACCCGGCAGCTGGCTCCTACAGTAGTCTAGTAGAAGTCGAGGAAAGGCCATCTATTTCTGCCACGACCAAAACTTGCATGAGCCCTGAACATGATGTGAGAATCCTTGAAGTTTGAATGACCATCCCTGGAAATCGCCCTCTCGCAAGATAGTCTGAAGCCAGTGGACGTCAACCCCGGAGTCGCGCCTCCGGCGCCGCCAGCCAGGCCTCCACATCTTGAAGCCGAGTCACCGCCAGCTCAGTGTGGTGCTGGGCGGCCTGGCCAAATCGAGATGACAATTTCATTTCCATGACCCGCGTATGTAAGCTAGGCGATCGTAGACTAGGCGCGAGGCCCATAACATACGGGCACAGAAGTCATCAATGGCATAGAGGTCATCAAGCTATCAAGCCTGCACAGCATCCTGATCAGCCTCCAAGCCAATGACCAAGCATGATTACGTCCTATTCATGCATTCCAAGTGTCAGTTCTGGACCAACCTCTTTGGGCTCAAGTCTGAAAATTACCCAGCCCCCCCCCCTCCCCAAACCGTGTCAAATCAATTGCAGGGGGAGTAGGGGTGGGGGTCACGGGGCCCCTGCCACCCGCTCATAGGCACCTCAAGGCGCCTCCGCGGCAGCAGCTGCAGCGACTGGTGGCACTGCTGGCAGCTGCCCAGGCAGTGCAGCGCCCCCTGGTGCCGCCCGAACGGGTAGGATTGAAGGCCGTTGCCCAAACCCAGGGAATGACTGAAGGTCCCATCTGACAGGAGCCCCAACTTCCTTGAGATTTCGGGTGACACAAGCACATCTCTCTCTCTCTCTCTACATACATGATACATGTGTATCTATCTATCTTCGGTTTCAGCGCACGCACGCAAGCAGCTAGCGCATGTGGCATGTGCCAGTCGGTTCGCTATCCAACTCATAGTTGGTGCCACATTAAGCAATACTGTTATGTATAATAACACATAATAACAATAGCAATAGTACTAGTAACAATAGAAATTGTATTAGTACAGTAATAACAGTAGTAACAACAATGACTCATCATAACAATAATGATGCTGCTAACAATGATAATAACAATGATGATATGAATGCTGATAATGATCATCATACTTATACTATAAACACTGATGATAATACTGAAATTAGTAATGATTATACTACTAAAACACATGATAACATAATTTGAACATCCTAATGAACGGGTTTGTCTAAGCATCCCTCTGATGCAGCCCGAACGGTTTCCCGCGCTGCTGCATGCCTCTCGCTGACCCAGGAAGTACCTGAGGATCCATCAGCTCACTCTAATGTCAGTGTCACTGTGCTACAAGCTTGGACGGGGCATACAGAACTCGGCAGAATGGCTTGCAGAATATGTGATATCGATTCCCAGCAAAACTCGCTAGCCTTTCATTCGCGTGTTTAGTGTTTCTTTTCATCAAGCCTTGCATGATTGCTTTGCCATGTCATGCTTCAGAGACGTGCGCGACAACCGCATACAGTAACTATTAAGCGGCTGCGGAGGGTTCACAAACAAAACGGTTATGATATCAGTCTGCGAACGTTTATTCGTGGCAAAAGTCAGCTGCTTGCACAGCTGCATGTTGGCAAAATGAGCATGTCAGCGCAGAAACAATGAATGTTGAGAAGTCTATCGGAGTCTACTGATGTCAAACATGTGTCAAGCAATGGCCGAACACTGAATCGCTATGTGATCATCACGTTTTTGCTGACGTATGATCAAGTCCGATTCCAAGATGACCGATGGCGCCAAATAGAACGGCTCGCTCTCGCTCGCTGGGCCCCGCGCGCTTCTTCCGCGACAGCTCCCACGAGGATCGTCAGCCGGGCGCCCAGCGCAGCCCCCATGGCGCGTTTCGGCCAAGGGCTGGCGCTTGCCACCAATGGTTGCATACATGGACTACTATAGTCTGGTCGTCTGGAGCCCCAAAACTGTAGCTAGTTGACTCAGCACATCTCAAGCAGCCCAAGGATCCTTCAAGGTGTGGGTCAACAGAGACGGAGGCTGCAGTCTTTCCCCGAAAAAAAGGCCTTGCTGCAAGTTGCGGCTTGAATAGCGTAATTCAAGGTCTTAGAAACCACTCCATCTCAGGGGCAGTGCTTCACTAACAAGGGGTAAACTGCATACTTACTCAATATTCTGCCAATTCGAGCGGCCAGTAGTAGACACCTCCTCCACTCCCTTGCACCCATCACCCTGGATGTCTAGTGCATTACGAACAGCCCCTGGTGAAGGAACCTTTGCTCAGAGTGGTCTGGGCCTGCGTGCGGCAAGGGAGGGCAGTTGAGTAATGCGCTCGTCTTGCAATGTTCACTGCCCCTTCCCCAGTTATTTATGGCCTCCTTAGGAGCACAGCGGAGCGCTTTCGCAGGTTCTCTTCCTGGCACATCTTCAGACACTGGTTTAGAAGACTTCAGTCTTTGTAAGAACGCTGGAGCGAAACTTTCTTCGGCAAAACAATTCGACGTGTAATTGAGTTGTTCAAAGCAAGCAACCCAACAAAGACAACGGAAGCAGGGGATGTGAGTCAGCGCTTGACAACTTTGCAGCCCGATTGACGGAGACTCTGCGCGCAGGGAGATGTCGCTTGTTTCTAACAGATCCTCTCCGGGAATGCCTCTTGGGCACAGCCCGGATCTTCGGGGCCCGTCTTTGTTGACCACAAACCGATATGCGGTGGGTGGTGACATCACGCTCAGCGCCCAAAAGCCCACAATGTGCTTGTGCAAAAAAGTCACCAAACCAAATTCTGCGCGCACCTGGCATACTGGATTCGTGGGGGTTGGGCACCAAGAAAAGGATGGGAGTCAGAAATTCATGGCCGGCGGCCTAACAATGGCGCCAGACTCGAATTGTGCAAATGTCATTCGCCATGGCATGTCTCCCCAAGTCTCTCCGCCCCAAACAATTGGCCCACTTTCCTGTGCCAAACAAGCTGAGGCCAAGCAAGGATAAGCTCATGTAAGTGCTTGGGCTCGCCAAACGTCACAGTTCGGAAGGACAGGACATAGCGAATTAAGCATATTCTGACATGTATTGGAGAATATGCACTGAAGTCTGCTTGCGCGCCATTGCCTGGCCCCGTCTTGAATGCCGAGCTCGGTATCACAATCCCTCGCTTGACACTTTCAACATGGGTCTACTGTAATGCATCATTATCCGTCAGCTGAACAAAATTTAGCCGGATGTGCTTTGCCTTTTGCTATCTGCAGGGTCATAGACAAATTCATGGTTGCCAAACATGACTTTGTGGTTTGGCAGTTGATAACTTGGTGGCTCCTGCAAAGCGATGCCTCACCAGCAAACACACACACACACACACACACGCACAAATATAACCCTGCATTATTCTCGCGACCCCATCTTGCTCATGTGACTCATGTGCAAATTACCGTTTGGCTGGGGAACCGCTGCAGGAAGACTCTGGGCGCTCTTGTTGTCCACTGTCATGTTGCTGTGATTTCACGGGACTCAATGGCCGACCTGCTGAAAGTGTTGGGCGTGGCTGGCAAAAGGACTTGGAAAAAGGGGCTCAGGCAGCCATGGCCGCACGGCCGCTTGCCTTCAGGGCCGAGGCCAACATATACATATGGTCACCCATCAACTTGTGCCAGGTGTTCTGATGTCCCTGTTAATCCCCTGACTGTCTGACTCCCATAGAAAAAGAGCTGCTCACGACTATCCCCAATCCCCGAGAACTTGCCCCAACACCAGCCCGCATTCAAGGGCCGTTTTCTGCATGGCGATCTTTCGAGCCGCTCCAATAAGTGTGACAAGTGGTGCTTGTCGTTGCTTGAAGGGCACTTTTGCTTTGCCACCTATTTTGCAAAGCGGAATCCCACGTTTTTTGGGACATGCTTTTTGCAACCAGGGAATTCAAACAGCACAAACTTGGAAGGGCATCACACAAGAACAAAAAAATGTAAATTCAAGTGGAACAGGATTGCGTTGCAAGTATATCCTGCATGACAACTCGGTGCAATCCCATTGCAGCCTGGCCTTCGCGACTACCTGGGATGGCCAAGCAGTGGCCGGTTATGCCCTGGGTGCAAATCGTGCCCGTTGTGTCTTAAAGGGCATCCCCACCACACCAACAAGCCATCAGGTGCTCAAAAAATGTTGGTGATTGCAAGACCGGTCCCTGCTCAAACAAAGAAAACCCATGGAAAGACCGTGCGATGCGAGCCAATCATCATTCTCCTTCAAGGGTCTCTAGACTTTTTGAGCTACCACAGGGCAAATCTCAGATATATAGCCTGCCGTACGGCGTACGCTGACGATTAGATGATTTGCTAGCTACTGACTCAAACACGAACACAAGTTGCACATGCACGCATACCGTCCCTTCTTCTGTTCTTCCAGGATCCCCAAGCGCCCCCAAGTCAGGTTCCATGTTAGCGGAAGGAAGGGTACAGCAGGCTGCATGGCATCTAAAGCTGATTTGTCTGCAGTCTGTCTGCAAACAGCGCCAAGATAAATCAAACTTGCAAGGAACACGAGGCAGTGCTTAGCCAAAGTTCCATTCAAAATTCACAAATGGGTGGTCAGCCCTTGGAGACCTTCAGCAATCAGAAGCATTGGTGCAGCACCCTTTCCACGGCTCCGTGAAGTTGGATGGTCCAAGATGGGCCGAGCTACTTCGCGTTGAGTGCTGCAACACCTGCAGGGCTGTGAACTGCGCTGAAGCCACATCTCGCACCAGCGAGGCTGGAAAGACTTTCCACAGAATCAATCTTGCACAAGCAACACTCACCAAACATCCGCGCACATACACAAACAAACCCATACGAGCGCATGCACAAACACAGAGAATTGGCACAGCCATGCCGGTCTGAGCTAAATGTAGCCGGACGAATGCCGGCCAAAGCCATGCCGGTCTGTTGACTGCGCACTCGTTGTAAAGCTCAAAGCAACAAGTCGCACTGGCAATTGACCAGTTACAAACAATTGAAAGCTTTCTGCACTGCATTGCTTGTACTCACTATGTTCAAGGAAGCCATATCAAATCACCGATTCGGAGTCCTGTCACTCACTCATCAAGGCTTGCCACAATTGCCCCCATGCTTCGGCGCTCTAAGATGCTGTGACTGAAGTACCCTCACAGCAAATTTGAGCGCAGCAAAAAGCCTCACGTCAGAAAACGAACAAAGATAAATTGTGCAAACCCATGCAAACCCTGATACTACCCCTTCTAAGTTCTTCAAGCTTGAGCAGGATTCCGACGATGTGCCCGTGGTGCGTTTTGCCGAGGCATGTCGCTCAAGGTTAGGTGGTTTGCTCTCAGAGCAGTTGCTTAGCATATCAGCTGGGCTCACTTCTTTGCCACTTGACTTGCTGAGTGTTCGATTCTGAAATTTCAAAATGTTCGAAACAGCCTTGACAGCTTCGTTGGAATCCCAGGCTTGCCGGCTTTCTCAGATCTAATCTCACCATCGCTCCTTACTTAGACGGAGCGCTGCTCATCTGCCCGTGCGCCTGGGAGCTCCTTACCCTCGAGCAGCTCCAAAGAGGCACCACCGCCAGTGCTGCAGTGGGTCACCTCGACTCACACGTTTCGCTGTTTGGCCGTTTGGCCGTTTGGCCCTTGCCACAATTCGGAGTCAGAAAGGAATTCCGCAATTCGATTTGGCCGGCATGTCATTATGTGCTAGGCCTTGTCCTCCGTGCCGTACTTCTTGCAGGCCGTCGCGGTGTCCCCGCCGCCGATGACGGTGATCACTCCCTTGCCAGTGGCCTCCACCACGGCGTCCATCAGCTTCTTGGTGCCTGATGCCCAAAAAAATGCTGAATTCAATCAAAGTCTTGCACTGTCATGAAAGCATGATCCATTGCTGAGGGATTGCACGGGCTGCAGAGTCTGAAGGCAGGGAGTTTTGGGCCGCGACAATGCCAACAAAGGGCTTCCAATTGGCATGGACCAATCTATGCTGACAGGCTGCATGACATGGTTCTGCGCTGGACTGATCTTAGAACGCTATCCAGCGCAAGGATAAGAGGGCTCTGAAGGACCAGTGACCAGCCTAATGTTCTTGCAAGAAACACTGTCCTATGCGACAATGACTTGTCAAGTTGTCAAGCCCCAAACTTTGCCATGCCCAACGGACAAGCTGCATCATCTGGCACACTGCAGGAACAAAAGGATAGTAAGGGACCAGGTTCAGGTTTCATTCGGTTTTATGTCGCAAGAGTCGTCTGGTAGCCAAAGGACCTTGCCTGCATCCACTCCAAA
>CAUJNA010003288.1:630000-660000 GCA_963377175.1 Effrenium voratum | reverse complement strand
TCAAACCAGTGTCACACCGTAACTCCGTCAACACCAAGGTTCCTCCTGCAGACTTACATAAGTCATAACAGATTCACAGATTGCTACGGAGGCACAATCACTGCCACAGCAACACCAGCAAAACCAGCAAGAACATGAACCACAACTCAGGCTGGTCGGTTGTCTTGTGCATGCACGTGCCACTGGCCTTCCTCATCAAAGAGCGAAGTTCCAATGTTCATGCCGTTCGCAACCTTCAAGAAGGTGAAGGCCATGCCTCCGCCAACGATCATCTTGTCCACCTGATTTGTGTCTTGCGCAGGCCTCTTTCTGTTGCTTGCACAAAAGAACATGAAGTCGCAAGAGAACCTTTAGTGTCTCGAAGCTGAACCCTCAGCAAGGAGATGGGCGACAATCAACAGCTTGACAGCCCGGCCATTGCACGAGCCTTCTGATAGCCCGCTGTGTTCAGCTTGAGGGCGCAATGACATCTGACTTATTGTCTCCAATGCCTTCGGATACCAAAATCAACTTCAAAGCCTTGTCCAGCATGTTCATGATCAGCTGGATCTTGTCGCTCACCTTGGCGCCCCCCAGGATGGCAAGCACCGGCTTTGCGGGGCTGTCCAGCACCTTCGCAAAAGCCTCCAGCTCCTGGCCGCTGGCAGCGGAACATCTGGCGAGTTCTCAGAGTCCAACACGTCCTTCCACTCTGAACTACTCTAAACCTGGCAAAATGCATTCAGGGCAGCTATATGTGTTCGTGGGTTGTGGTGCGGGATTGACACTACCAGCACTTAACAACAGCTTCTGCCCCAGTTTGGCTCTTTGCTGGGCGTCGTGTATTCTTGGCCCGGCCTTGCCCATGAGATCCCCAGCGCACTTGACGTCAAAGCCCTCGCCCACCATGGAGCTGTGGGCGCGGTGAGCTGTGCCGAAGGCGTCGTTGCAGTAGATGTCTGCCAGCTTCCTGCGGCTTCTGACTGGGTAGACTCACGCCAAGTCGCTCACGGGTGGATGATAGGCCTCGCAGAGGACCAGTCCCAACTACTCAAGCTAATGAATCAGCTGGAAAATTGGATTCCTTGGTTGACTTGATAGAAAGAAATAGGACCCGTTCCAGGCCAGATCCACTAAGGGGTCGTTCTAGCTACGTGGCTGTAGTGCCATGAAAACCAATGAAGCACACACATACTGGCAGAATGACAATCATAATGTGCGTTGTCAGTGTACAACTTCGCAGCAACATGATTAGCTTCTGATCTTCGCTAAGGGACGGTATAAATTTGCGCGCAACGGCTGGATTTCTTGATGGTGACAGCTAGGGAGCGGATGGTTCTGCATCACTGAAACCCGCTAAACCTTCTAAAATTGCATCAACTAAACTGAGATCACGGACTGCTGGACGTCTACAGAACGTGCTAACGCGATTTGCGTCGAATTCGACAAATAGAATCAATTTGAGCGCCGCAATGTGACAATTTGTCGTGCTTGCAGCCCGCCTGCTGTGGCTGCCACAATAGCCAACAAGTGATCAACCAGCAGTCGACAAATCTTCAAACACGTCCGCAGCACCCTTGTGTTCAACCCCGTCCTAATGGAGGCGCGGAAGGCGGCAACCTTGTCCTTGTCGGCCTTGATCTTGTTGCCCTGGCAGGCAACTGTGACAGTGGTCTTGACATTTGCACGACATTGCGAGCGTCAACTGGAAACTGAGAGGAATATCTGGTGTCTGCGTTTGTATCAGGGGCTGCGCGTGTAATGCGTATGGGGCTGACAAAAGATCAGTCAAACGTTGCAATGCATGAGATTGGCTTCCTGTCGCCATATTATACCTTTCTGCCAGGATCATTGCACAGGGACAAAGAGGTGGGCAACACTTCAAAGTAACGGCATCCCTTGAAAATGATGGGCAACACCTCTTTGCTGATCTTCGTTGCCTCTTCCAGGGCAGCATGTTAAGGCTTCCGATATTTGCGACCATTCGTGTTGAGAGGAATCATCCGGGCAAGCCAGGGATTGCTGCAGAATGCAAAAGCCAGCCTCTGGGTCGACACCCTTGCCCTCCTCCTCAACATGAAAGCGAAGGTTCCTTGGATCGGCAACGTTGCTCGAGGCTGAAGCCATCAACACACCTCAAGATGGTGCGATTGAAAGATGCTAAGAGGTCTTGTGCTGGCTCTCGTTCATGCCACTTGCCTTCACTGGCTGCTTGCTTGACAGAACAAGCATAGGCTTGAGCACTCTCTCATCCAAGCATCCGCCTGTTCTGTGAATCAGTCTTGCTTCTGCGATTTATCGCTTTGGATCAATGCAACATTTATGACGGAGGACGATGGCAGGTGCCGACCCCTCTTACTGCCCAAAGAGATGGTCTGCATGCGCAAGCAAGATGCTACAAGTGGGTGGAGGATCTTTGGCTGATTGTGATCCGCCCAAACCAATCAGCAAGTGATTCGGGCGCTGAGCGAATGAGATTCGATCAATGCCTTAGAATGGCAATACATTTCTGCTGAATGCTCGGCAGGCTAGCCTAGTTGCACTCGGTATGTTGAAGCAGCTCAGCCTCTTTCTATCTCTCTCACCTTTTTCAAAGCAATCTGCTAAACTAGTGTTTCTTCAGCTTAGGATTTAGTTCCCGGCGAGGTCTTGCGCCCTCTGCGGGGTGGAGAGCTAGAACATCAGCCTATGTGGAGAAACAAAGAGAGAGAGAGAGAGAGAGCGAGAGAGAGAGATGGAGAGCGAGGGAGAAAGGTATAGATAGA
Source organism: Effrenium voratum (assembly GCA_963377175.1). Taxonomy (NCBI): domain Eukaryota; class Dinophyceae; order Suessiales; family Symbiodiniaceae; genus Effrenium; species Effrenium voratum. The sequence continues at coordinate 657,256 of CAUJNA010003288.1, read as the reverse complement.
TAGCGAGAGAGAATGAGAGAGAGAGAGAGAGGCAGAGAGGGAAAGAACAGAAAGAGCGAGAGAGTGCGAGAGAGAAAGAGAAAGCAAGAAAGAGAAAGAGGGCGAGATAGAGGGGAGGCGGACTTCTCGGCGTTCTCACACCCAACCGAACACAAACAACTAAACTACACAAGCAGGACTGGCCGTTCGGATTTTCGAACAGCTTAAATTCGAATACATCACAAATGCTTGAAGTGAGCCACACGTTCGGATCAAACAAGTGCACACATTGGACATCATTGGACCCTGAGCCCAACCTTCTCCCTGGATTCTCACGTGCCATGTCTCTCCAGAAGGATCACGGAGCCAGGCGCGGGGTCGGCGCAAGCTGCCTCGACCTCCGGCCTGGGTGTGCCCGTTGGACACGAGGAGTTCAGTGGAAAACCAGGGACTTGCCCCAAACATAAAGATGTTTGGCTATCAGGCCATCAGGTGCCCCTCGAAGCGAGTGTTGGGCCAAGCATCAGCAAAGGCCTCAAAACACACAAAAACACGGACTCAAAGAGCAATTCCACAGGCAGGGACCTCGACGAACTGACAGCAGCGTCGCTTAAAGGGCAATATTCATCCAAAACAAACAGCATGTGCTGTCGAGTTGCCTGGTGTTTAGAAAGTCAGCTCTGAGCTTTCTGGCTAGATTGCTGCAACAAGTATGCGTTCAGGGCTGGCGCTGGACAACTAGTCTGTCAGCTGCAAAAAGAAACTGTAGCGTGAACCCAGCGCAAGTCAGCCAAGACTTGGCAGATGTGAGCATTGCCGGCCGTGGCTTCAAAGACCTTTTAAATTCTTTGACAATTGAAGGACATGCACATGCACAGACAACGGATGACACATTCGACATTCTTGTATGACAGAAACTATATACCGTTACATGTCTCCCCGTGCTCAGCCAGTAAGATCGAGGCCCGACGCAGTCCTGGCAGAAAGTCACCTCAGGTGGTCGAATCTAGAACAGCGACGAGTGCGAGCAGGTTCTTTCCATCAGGGGGCTCTTGCAACTTTGTGATTCCTACAGAAAAACTGTTACATATATCTCAAGAGCAATTGGAATAAGTGCGCTTGACAATTCACCAAGGAAAGGAGCTGCACGTGCCACTGCGTGCCGTCGTAAGCGGCCATTCATGCAGAGCTGAGGGTGAGAGACTTTCAAATTCGCAGCCATCCTTGTAGCAAAGCAGTGCCCTTGGAAAGATCAAGACTGGCCAAGTATTGTTGGCAAACATCAAAATCACTCCTGCACTACAAAACACTGCTGCGAGGACTTCTCATACAGGTGCCACTGGCATCACAAGATGTGACAAGAAGTACGCCCGCAAATTGTTTGTACCGTAGCATTGTGATCAACGCAAAACATTGCAAGCACATTTGCGCGTCTTTAGTGCCATCACATCCCTGCCCTGTCTGTTGGTAAGTGTCCCATTCTGGCTAAAGCTTTGCAGTCCCAGGCGCTGGCTTGCCAAGCTTCTCCTCCAAAATCTTGGCCACAGGTGCCAAGGAGTACTTCGCCACAACCTGCAGACTGCCGGATTGCCAAGTCAAAGGCTTCCAACACACTTCGTGGCAGACCTACGTGGCTGCGCACTCTTCAAACATTCGGAACCGCAAGAACGACTTTGATGACGGCAAAAGGCCTAAATAGGTCCCTTCTAGCAATCTGCACCAAGTACACTTCACCAACCTAGATCCAGGAATCCCAAAGTCAGGGACCTTCATGGAGAGCTCGTTTTTTATCCCAAGACGGCTCTCTAACAGAACATCATACCCCCAGGCCAGCTCGAACTAATTCTGTACTGCAGAATCATACATCAACGGACTGCCTGTAAACGGTTCTGTCCTGAACACGATCGAATCTGGCAGAAACTTACAACATTCCCGAGCCAATTGTTCACACAAACAAACAAACAAACAAACAAACAAACAAACACACACCCACCCACACCCACACCCACACCCACACCCACACCCACACCCACACCCACACCCACACCCACACCCACACCCACACCCACACCCACACCCACACCCACACCCACACCCACACCCACACCCACACACCCACACCCACACCCACACCCACACCCACCCACACCCACACCCACACCCACACCCACACCCACACCCACACCCACACCCACACCCACACCCACACCCACACCCACACCCACACCCACACCCACACCCACACCCACACCCACACCCACACCCACACCCACACCCACACCCACACCCACACCCACACCCACACCCACACCCACACCCACACCCACACCCACACCCACACCCACACCCCACACCCGCACCCGCACACCGCACCCGCACCCGCACCCGCACCACACCCGCACCCGCACCCGCACCCGCACCCGCACCCGCACCGCACACCGCACCCGCACACCCACGCAACGCACGCGCACGCACGCACGCACGCACGCACGCACGCACGCACGCACGCACGCACGCACGCACGCACGCACGCACGCACGCACGCACGCACGCACAGCACGCGCGCACGCACACACACACACACACACACACACACACACACACACACACACACACACACACACACACACACACACACACACACACACACACACACACACACACACACACACACACACACACACACACACACACACACACACACACACACACACACACACACACACACACACACACACACACACACACACACACACACACACACACACACACACACACACACACACACACACACACACACACACACACACACACACACACACACACACACACACACACACACACACACACACACACACACACACACACACACACACACACACACACACACACACACACACACACACACACACACACACACACACACACACACACACACACACACACGCCACACACGCAACGAACGCACGCACGGCACGGCACGGCACGGCACGGCACGGCACCGCACCGCACCGCACCGCACCGCACGGCACCGCACGGCACCGCACCGCACGGCACCGCACCGCACCGCACCGCACCGCACGGCACGGCACCGCACCGCACGGCACCGCACCGCACCGCACCGCCACGCCACGGCACGGCACGGCACGGCACGGCACGGCACGCAACGCAACGAAACGCAACGAAACGCAACGCACGCACGCACGCACCCACACACCCACACACACACACCCACACCCACACCCACACACACACTTGGAGTATCACAAGCATGCAGTCGTGCAAGCTTTTCGCTAAGGGCCATTGCAGCCTGAGAACTGCATTGATGATGCGATACACGACCGATGTTTGGTAGAGCGGTGAGCTTTACGCTGCTTAGAAGCAGGGCGTGAACTGCAAGACTCCAAAATCACCACTCAAGCCTTCCATAGGGTGAATATTGAAAGAATGCGGAAATGCATGGGAAAGCCTCTGAGCCTCAAAGCAGTAACTGTGCCCAAAGGGTGATCAATACTACGAAAAAAAACCCATGCGAACCCTGGGAGTACCAGCACAGCTGTCCCACACGCCACACGTTTTTTGTCTGGCCAGGTTTCCCGTAAGTGTTTCCCACAAGCGCTCCCCAAGCTTCACGGTTTCCCATGAGTTCCCAGACCTCCCCGCGAGTTGCATGCCCATATATCAGCTGGCGAATAATTCTGCGCAACTCGTGAGGCGCCCTAGCAATTCTGTGAGCAAACTGCCCAATATGCGTATGCAAAATTATTATAAATGACAGCTAAAGCAGTTCTTTGCTAAAATGGTCAGGTGTTCCCACCGCGTTCTCCAACCCTGCACCTGACTCATTGACGTTTTCCCACGCCGCATGTCTGTGTGTGTGATCTCCCACCTATATGTCATGACCCTACCTCGTTTCGAATTGACATGGTTCTGCCCGGCCCTTGCTTCAATCTTCTCTAAATCAATGCACCATACTATAATATGACTATGTACATGGTTGGCCATGTTGGCCCTCTACTGGCTTGGGCCGGCAAGCAGTCAGGGTTGGATTGGTGCCATCTGCAGCCCGAGGGGCGCTGCCGTCCGGCCGTCCCAGGTGGGACGCCAGGACCACGGACTTGGCGCCCTTGGCCAAGACCTGCGTGTCGCGTCGGGTCTCCGAACCACGGCAGTATCGGGCCACTGGGATTTTCTTGGAAAGAACGTCCTGCCAGAATTTTCATGAGGGTCATCTGCAATTTTCATGAGGGTCATGGTGGCTCAACGGATGTATGACATGAAGGTCATCTGCACATTTAGTTGTCATCTGCACATGTTAGTTGAATGTTCGACAGAGTCCTAGGCTGGTTGTTGACTGGAAAACCGAGCGGGCTCATTCCAATGGCACGTCCACCGGCTCATGCAACCCTTGGTGATGCAAGCCAACTATGGCGACCCCAACAAACTGTCGAAATGCTCTTGTTGGCACGTTGGATCTAGATCATTGCCTGAAATGAAATCGTATTTTTGAGAGCAGCTTTCAGCACCTAGTTGTTCGATATGTTCCACCCTTTGGAAATTGGATCCTCAAACGTCTGGATGAATTTGCAGCTGGACTTTGGAATTGCAGTGTCTTCAACATGGCTGTGAGCAGTGGACAAATTGATTTGGAGGGTGCCCGTGTGCAAGCACATGCAGGGGCGCGCGCGGGCAGGCGGGCCGGGCGGGCGGGCGGGATGGTGTGCGTGCGTGCGTGAGTGCGTGCGCGCATGCGCGCGTGCTGTGTGTGTGTGTGTGTGTGCGCGTGTGTGTGTGTGTGTGTGTGTAAGCTTGTGTGTGTTTGTGTTTGTGTGTGTGTGTGTGTGTGCGTGTGTGTTTGTGTGTGTGGGTGCGTGCGTGCGTGTGTGTGCGCGTGTGTGTGTGTGTGTGTGTGTGTGTGTGCGCGTGCGCGCGTGTGTGGGCGTGTGTCTGTGTGTGTGTGTGTGTGTGTGTGTGTGTGTGTGTGTGTGTGTGTGTGTGTGTGTGTGTGTGTGTGTGTGTGTGTGTGTGTGTGTGTGTGTGTGTGTGTGTGTGTGTGTGTGTGTGTGTCTGTGTGTGTCTGTGTGTGTGTATGTATGTATGTGTGTGTGTGTGTGTGTGTCTGTTTGTGCGCGTGCATGCATGCACATGCGTGCGTGCGGTGTGTGTGTGTGTGTGCGCGCGTGCCTGCGTGCGTGCGTGCGTGTGTGCCTGTGTGTGTGCGCGTGTCGTTGTGTTTTTGTGTAATAGAGCGAGGGAGTGACTGAGCAAGTGCATGCGTGCTGCCGCCTCTCGTGCATCCGTGCTGTCACCCGCCGAGCTTCTCTGTGCTTGTTTGCTTTGGTGACTTTGGTGCGTTCGCTTGCTTGCCTGTTTGTTTTCTTTTGCTTGTTTTTCGCGGTTGTGTTTCTGTGCTTGTGCGTTTGCCAGCATTGCACTTCCAACGGATACAACTGTGGCATGACATGGAATATGAAGCGCTGATGCTTAGCCGCTAATGGGTTGGCGATTCGGGTTCGCCTTCTGGATGGTGGGCAACGCGCCATCGATCCGCTGGGTGTTGGTAATCTTGGTAGGGTCTGCCTTGTCCTGCCAAGCAATCAATGTTCAATATTCCCGGCCTGGCAACATGTATCTTGGATTCTCAACTACTATCTTAGTCATTCCGCAAAGAACCAAGTCTCAGGATGTGCAGTGCCTGAACAGTCAGCATTACACGCGTAGATAAGATCGATTGTCTCATCAGCACCAAACTGATGCTGTCATGATCGAGATGCAGCCGTTGCTCGAAAAGCAAGAACGGCCAGCGTATTGGAGGCAGCATCACCTGCACTACATAAGCGCCACGAACGCAAAACCTCCCCGTGTCTGCCACTGCTGGCTTGTCAAGAGTCTGCCCTTGGACAAATCCCCTCCATACGGTAAAGTCGTTATGTTTGGATGACGGACCTTTGGGCAAAAGTGCTTCACGGGACCGGTTCGAACCATGTCTAACGCTGCATCTGATGCAAAGTTCTCGTTGTATTGTCACCATGATTTCGGATCGTCAGCAATTTTCACATGTGCTGCTTTTGCTGGCTGGAATTTAGTTCAGGAGCCTGGCAAGCAAAGCTTCCTTCAAGTCAGTCGCACATGGTACTTGCAAGGCCACTCCGTCCAGGCCCATAAATTGACCTCTCTTCCACTCCTGTGGCACGTTGAAGTCAACGCGCATGAACACGCGCTTGCCAGCAACGTCCACATCGTTAATGCTCAGCTTGGCCGGCATGGCGGGCAGTAGGCAGAAAGCGACACAGGGGTCGTGCGTAAGCTGAAGCCGAAATCTGGCCGGCGGCGAGCGGTGGGCTTTTAAAATGACGTTGGTTTTGGCAAATGTTACAGTCATTTGTCATGATTCCAAAACCATGTTCGACATTCAGCTATGAACCATAGTCGCGGCATCTCAGAAGGCTTGTGGCCTATGTGCCAAATGCCTGGAAGGGAAACATCACACATGCTGTAGGCAAGGAGTACTTGTGTGGCTACGGCAAGTGAGACAATGGCAACAGCTTGCCGCCTTTAGCTATGTTCGATTGTGCGACCGCCAATGAGACGTTTAAGGTCCGGCAAGTTGTCCATATGCAAACCTACTGTACGGGATGATCATTTCTTCAAGCTCAACCACCAAGACATCGCGCTGCAGTGATCGGCGTAACCATGCGACGCATCAGGCTCAACGGGCACAATCTGTCGAGCTGCCCAAGCTTTGCAAAGCCGTGATGTCATGATTCGATGGATGTCTCAAACCGGGGTTGCTTGACCACGATGAAGTCTTGGTTCCATTGGCAAGAATCCTGACGTTTGATCAAAATATTCCAAAGGCTCGAAGAGCATCTTTGATGATCCGGAGTGAACACATATTGTTTGTTATGACATATGTTGTCATGAATGTTCAATGACATAATGAGGCAACCGGGTTTCACTGCCGCACTCAGTTTTCGACATTGCTTTTGGTAACAAAGCAGGCACGCCTTTCATTGGTGACTCTCAAGCCAGCCCCGAAGCTAAGCCCCCCTCAAACGCGCCAGCACCACAAGATTGAACCCATCATACCCAAGATTCATATTGGTTCGTAGTTTGTATGAACCTTAGCAATATCCCCAGCAACCTGCCTACATCTTGTGCCAGCAAGTTCGCAGTCCTCCCCATCATGTGCACAATTCCAAACCAGACAATGACAACGAAGTGAAATATGTGGCTGAGCCCTTGCTACATAAAAGCTGGCAAAACTGCCTTCTCCCAAAACTAGCCAACCAACTCAACCAGGCAAGCAATCAAAGCAAGCACGCAAGCAAGCAAACACACAAGCTGGCAAACAAGCAAGCAAAGGGCAAGCAAGCAAACAACATCAGCACCTTTTCTCTTGGCCACCTTGGCCACAAGCAGCGATGCGCCAACTCAGAGCTCCTGGCAAATGTCAAACGACTATTGCTTGGCATGCTGACAGCTCTGTTGAGCAGACTCACAACGAGCAGTGAATTGGGCTCTCTGATTCTCATTTGCAACCGCAATCCAACATCCCAACATAAGGCATCTTCAGGCCACTTAGAAACCGAGACAGCTCGCCAAGTGCTTTTATGGAACATGGCACAGCAACCTTTCCAAGCGTGCTGAGATTCACCCTGGATACACTGCTTGTGCTCTTTCAACACATATTATATATGGCGTGTCACATGTCAACAACTCTCATGTTGCCAACATACCTTTCCCGGGGAACAAAACATCATGTTGGTGGCTCATGATGTGGTTGAGTTTGCCCGTCAACACCTTGTCTTTGTTGAGCCCTGATTGCTTTCTAGAACCTGCATTGCTGAGGTTGAGGTGTTCAGGCAGCTTGGTTTGCTGCTTTTCGATTGAACGTGCACAACCAAACATCGATTGCAACAGCGTGTGCAGCCCTTGAACAAAATCCTCAGAACCATCATGAATTATGCAGGTGTTCTTTGCGCTTGAAACATTGAACAATGTGCTGACAAACTGATACCCCTGAGGCTGTCAAAACTACGGGATTCAGCCTTCCCCTGACAGTTCCTCTGCAAGAAGCAAGACAATAGACTTTTGAGATCTTGATATGCGAAGGACTCTCGCACATGTACCCCTGCAAGCTTCAACCCCTGTGCTCCCTACACAGCTGCTACATTGACACGCAGGAGCCGCTTCTCAGCTGAAAAGGCCATGACTCCAAGGATACACTCCCCAGGGGAACATGGCGACAGTCCTGGTTACTTCCTGCAAAAGCAAACAACTGGTAAAGCCTGCAATGTGATAATCATAATCATATACCTCAACGGGTCGATGGGCATCCTCCACAGAGCGTCGCTCTGTTACCGTACACAAGCCCCGTACCGACTTAGTTTGGCTTGCGGTTGCAGTTAGGGGACCTGCAAACTGAAGGCACCGAGGCGCCCCATTAACATGTTTTTCTTACCAGGCACAAAAAACCTAAGGAAAGGGGAGATGGGACTCATCGTTTGGCAACTGGAGTTTGGAGAGCAAAGACCCTGAAAGGGATTTCAGCAATCTCTCAAATCAAGCTACGCGTTGGATCTGACCTTCTTTTTGGAATACCTTTAGCCCTTTGCTCATTTTCCTGGTGCAGAAAGGGATACAGTGACTACGTGAGGATTGACGGTCTGGCGGTTTCCTCCTCCTCCTGAAGGCTGGCCGGCTTCAAAGCGGGGCAGCCGATCTTCTGCTTGAGCCTGGCCACCACGTCCCCACACCTGGGCGAGTGAGCTATGTCTGGAATCTGGGGGAAGAGTTACCGTTTTGCAATCGCTAACGTGGCCATCAACATTGCTAAACATATGCAAGACACATCTTCAGCTGCAGGACTGCGAACAGTTCGGATGGCTTCACAAAAGGAGGGCTTACAATTGCACACATCGCTCGACTCCACTGCACCGATGTGCAGTAAGCGTTTCAACTCTGCCCACTTTGACGAACTGGGTGTTCCGCGAGCGGCCCGTGACATACTTCCCGTGCCATGAGACGTCTGCCATCCGGACCTGCAGTGTGTCATGCGAGTTGGCAGCTGAGGTCATCAAATAACTGATGAGCAGGTCCTAATTCGTGATTGCCTGCAAGGATCCCCAAGAAGTAAGACATCTTGTCCCATCCAGCAAACCAAAGAGCTCTGGGCGCTCAGCAAGCCCATCCAGATCCACAATGCAAGGCATACTGCACGTGCTCCAACCCAAGGTGGCGATACACCAAACAAGTTATCCGGAAGTTGCATTGCCCCGTCCATTCACTGCCCTCAGGCGCACCTCCGCAGGTGCTTCGAAGCATCCTTGGAGATTGCAACTGGGTGCTGTGTCACATTTGGTTCGAGTTACAAGCAATACATGCGAATGTGCATGTATGGGTATTTTTAAAGTGTATACATACACATGATACATAATATTTGAATACATGATATATACTGTAAGTGTATTCGCAACATGTGCTGCGCCCCCACCCCAGCCAACCGTCTGCCTTTTTGAAGGTTGAGTTAACACGAAGCCGGCTAAAACTAGCGCAACATCGTACAGCCAGAAAGTCATATAATCATCTAACAACATCACTAAATCAGGCTGTCCACGGGGCTGACACGCCGAAGACTCCAACAGTCAACCTTTCCGGGAATTGCGTTGCAGGCCGCCACGCTTGAGGCTGCCGACAAGCCTAGAATCATCGTCCGATATACACTGATACACACATATAACTGCTAAGTCAAGATATCATAGTCACATTCTGCAACGACTCCCCTTCAAAACGAAGGCAAGCTTCAGTCGGGTCGTTCAATCGCGAAAAAGAGCGAGAGAAGGAGAGATAGAGAGAGCGAGAGAGAGTGTGAGTGACAGAGCATGAGAGAAAGAGGGAAAGAAAGAGAGAGACAGAGAAACAAACAAGAAGCAAACAAACAAAAACAAACAAAGAAACAAAGAAACAAAGAAACAAAGAACCAAACAAACCAACAAACAAACAAACAAACAAACAACAAACAAACAAACCACAAACAACAAACAAACAAACAAAACAAAACAAAACTAACAAACAAAAAGAAAAACAAACAAACAAGCAAGCAAACAAACAAACAAACAAACAAACACAGAAACACAGAAACACAGAAACACAGAAACACACAAACACACAGAACAGTCATCCACCAACATCTCATCGTTTGTGTGTGTGACACACCTTGAAACCTTCAGCGATTTTAACGGCACTTTTGACAACACGGCTCAAACAATTAAAGGCACGGACTCACGCAGAAATATGCACCAAGTAACGGTGCTCGTGCCCGCACTCAGCTGTGACCACGTAGTTCGGCGCATACTGCGGGTTTGCAGTGATCCAGGGCTGTGGCAAAAAAGCAAACAGCTGACGCACTAAACAGTTTTTCTGGAGCCTGCATGATCATGGCTCGCCGTATGCAGTCGCTCGGCTTGAAGCCCCCTGTTGTATTGAAGACAATAACTTAAAGCTCTGCGGGTTGTCTTCTGCATGTTCGAATCATTTGCGCCGTCACAGGACGCTGGGCGCCGTAGTGGCTAAACACGGAAAACAAGTGGGCAAACCGATTCACTCTTATAGACAGCTGCCACGAGAGGCAAACACATTCAGGCAACATAGTGAGTATTACATCGGCAAAGCACCCTTCCCATTCTTGCAGCCACAACGGCCAACTATGTACTTTTTGATAGGCCCAACCTCTCAACAGCAAACACCAACTCTGTAGCCTGCCTTTCCCAGCCAAGTCAAATGCCATGGTGCGGCTTTCTTAGCCTAGTCTTGCATTGCAACACTTAGGCAAATGGTGCTATAATATCAAACCGGTCAAATACCAAGTCATTCCCGCTCACCGAAGCAGCTGAAGTTTCAACAACACATGTACATACCTGCAGGCGACACGCCCAAAATTTCTACAGTAAGACAGGACTACTCTGCCCCACTTGACAAAAGGCGGGCTTGGAAAACGTGAGCAATCCTCTTCCTACTATTTGGCTGATTCACGCTTGGCACCCTCCAGCCCCAGCAAGGAATCTGGAGATGCCGAGTTGCTGGCTCCCAGTTCCCTCTGCCCCACTCCCTCTCACCCAAAGCGCACCCCCTCGCGGCGCAACGGCGGCAGGCTAGATGCCCAGTCACTTTGGAACCTTGGCAAAGGGAAGCTTGGCCCGGGGCGATGGGAATGTCCAGAATGCCAATGAACCAAGGCCAATGAGTCGACAAAAACTTCGAGTTAAGCTTCGAACAACAAAAACACCGTCAGCGACGAAGCTGAAGCTTCCGGTGTAGATAAATCCTAGTTCCTCGCAACTTTTCCCAATTCAAGGCAAACACGCGGAGACACATCAATTGCGAAACTGGTGGTCTTTGTATTCAGCGCCACTCCATCCGACATGCTGCACACAAGTATTGTTCTTTTCAAAGCCGACCACATCCTAGCTGCCTTCAGAGCAAGCTTGTCAAATTGGATTCCGTCCTTGCTTTTCGAAAAGCAGCTGAGGAAGGCACCCTGTAAACTTTTATATTTGCGTGTAATCAGCTCACAACATCCCTGAAACAAAGTATGTTGCTTAGAGATACGTGAAGATGAATCTTTCCAAGTCGGTCTGGTCCAGGCTAAGCTGGACACCGCAGGGCGTTCGCAAGGTAAGCGAAGGTACCTCGGATACAAGGCCCTAGGCTCCTCGAACATAGGGATCTTCCCATTTCTTGCCCCGCTGCTACCCTGCTCTGTTGCAAAGCCAAACTTAGCTCCGGAATCCGAAGCCAAGGGAAGCAACTGGCATCGGGTACCAACCATGAAGCTTGGAATAACTCAAGTAGGTTGGGGCCGGAATGCTCAGTGCAAGACATACAAGCCAAGGTTCAGGCATTCGTATGGTTGGGATCACTTCAATTGAAGATGTTGGCCAAGCTAAGCAGGGCTTCTGCCTGTGTCGTCATCTGCAAAAGTTTGCCACAGGAATCAGGGGGGTGCTGATGGCTCAGTTTATGCATCAACTGGAGCAATGACTATTAGCCAACGTCTACATTTTGCGCCTTGAAGAACTGGCCAGGACGCCCATCACTTGATCAGAACACGGCGTGCCTTCCGAAACTCAATGACTGACCAATGCCATTGAATCCCATTACATACTCTGCAGCTCTGAGCACTGCCAAGCTTCGGGCTAAAGCCAGTTGTGCCGACCTCGCAAAGGGCAACAAGCTGTGCTTAAGAAAGAAGGACAAGTGAGCTTCTGGTTGGAGTTGCCCACGTCAAATTCAGGGCCCATACGTGCGTGGGTGTGCGAGCGCATATAAGTACAGTGTTTGTGCCTTGGTCGGTTGGTGCGTGTTTGTGTTTGTTTATGTGCGTTTGTTGAGCTAGCTTTCTAATTTGAGTGTGTGTGTACCAACGCGGGTGTTCATAGACTGTGCATGTCATTCCAAGCATCCTTGTGTCTTTCGTCTTCTTGTGTCGAGATGTGTGTGTGTGTGTGTGTTTGGGCGTGTGTGTGTGTGTGCCTGTCTATCATTGTCTATCTATTTGTTTGTTCTGTGACTGCCTATTGCTCCTGGGCTAGACGAGATGACAACCCACCGGTTCACACGAATTACATCATGATGGCCAAAGTGGTATGCAATCTTCAGTCGTGTCTGTTTTTCAGTCTTGGCTCGTGCTGGCCAAACTGATAACGTACTTGTTTCCAGGCACAGTTCTGCATGTGGCCATGCTTCAACATTTCGTGGAGGCGCAGTTTTGCCAGCTGTAAATGATGCTGCCCTCTTTTTGGTATGCATTGCTCAGAACAGACTTCGACATTGCAAAACTGATGACACTGCACAAAGCCGCTGAACACCCAACACCGATGGCATGCAACATGAGAATAAATGTCTTGCGTTGGTGGAGTGCAGTCTCCTTCATGACGACTGGTTTTCCGCCAAGGGCACACCGCCACAACAAAGCTCACCGCTGTCCAAGGCGTTTGTCGGCTCATCTCAGGGTTGTTGCACTCAGGCTGCGGCAACGAATCGGACAAAAATGTCTGCTCGTGAAAGCAGCAAAGCCTGTCAGAGGCGGCAAGTTTCGGACAGTGGCGGTTGACAACAGCCAACCAACCATCAAAGAAACTGCTCACGTCCCAAACAAAGGAATCTCAACTTGGATGAAACAAAGGCAAACAATGTGAAGCGAATCTGCACTTTTCTCACAGCTGATGCCGAAGAGGCCATGGACCGTGGCCAGGGTCAAAGACATTGAGATGCGACACCCGGCAGGGTCTAAGGAAAAAACGGGAGACATGCCAAACATCCTGCCCGAGCGATTCACTTTCCGTCCTCCGCCATGGCATCCACGGTCCCGGCGCCGGTGCGGCGGTTGCGCTCCAGCTTGGGTAAGCTCAGAATCCTCATGCATGAACCATGGTTTGTCGCGTGGATTGAACAGATTCATCCTAGTCTGAAACTAATTATCATAGTGACAAACCCTCTTGGACCTTCTGGTGGCATGTATTTCAGGCCAACGCCCTCACGATGGCAAACACACACACACACACAAATATGCGCGGGAAAGCAGAAGCTCTGAAACCGCCCTGCAACACCCAGTAGCCGCCTAACGCATTGCTCTCTGATGCTGTCTTTGGTGGGCAACAGTTTGTGGAAATCAATTTGCATCTCCAACAAACCGTCAGAAACATATGATTGGTTTAGGCAATCACGACATCTTATTGTGCACAACACTATCTAATCGAAGGAAGTTTAGAAGTCTAACTTCCGACAATATCGACAACTCAAGCAGAGCAGTGCAGAGCGAGAGATAGAGAGAGAGAGAGAGAAGAAGAGATGAAGAAGCGATGAAGAAAGATGAAGAAGCGATGAAGAAAGATGAAGCATGGTGTGCGAAATGTTAGAAAGGTCGCGAAATGCTGTATTTTTCAATGTTTTGAGCCTCCAGACGGCCCAGAAGTTACTTCGGTAAAGCGGCGGGTGCGGAGCCTTTGGTCGGAATTGCTGGCAAAAAATCGCACGCGGCCTGCGCGCGGTGCACATTTGGAAGTCAAAATCGTAAAAACACTACATGCTCGGGCTACTTTTGGAAGCTCCAACTTTCAAAAATCGCACGCGGCCTGCGCGCGGTGCACATTTGGAAGTCAAAATCGTAAAAACCTGAGAGGGTCGGGCTACTTTTGGAAGCTCCAACTTTCAAAAATCGCACGCGGCCTGCGCGCGGTGCGCGTTTTTAAGATGCAATGTAGCTTGACAGCGGTAAAACGCATTGGAATGGCAACGCGCAAGGCTTTTATCTAACTTGGAAAAATGCGTGGCGCCTGCGCGCGGTGCGCGTTTTTAAGATGCAATGTAGCTTGACAGTGGTAAAACACATTGGAATGGCAACGCGCAAGGCTTTCATCCAATTTGGAAAAAATGCGTGGCGCTTGCGCGCGGTGCGCATTTCTAAGATGGAATGCAGCTTGGCAGTGGTAAAACGCATTGGAATGGCAACGCGCAAGGCATCCTACGCTGCCCTGTTGAGTTAGTCGCGCTCTAGATAGATAGACAGACAGACAGATAGATAGATAGATAGATAGATAGAAAGCTGGAAAGATAGAGAGACAAGTAGACAGATAGATAGAGAGGTAGACAGGCAGATAGATAGGTAGATAGACAGATAGATAGATAGGGAGGTAATGTCGCTGTGACCGTGTGGCGTTTCGGCTCTGTCTTGTCAGTTGCTCCGCGTATGTCATGTTTGTTCAATGTCCCGGTTTTCGTCACCAGCATCACTAGCATCACCACCACCACTGTTCATGTTTGTTCATGTCCCGGCTTCAATCGCGGAGCGGCAACTCACATCACCACCACCACTACCACCACTACACTTTCACCAGCACTCCCACCAGCACCACACACAGGCCGAGAACATGTTAATGTTCTAGTTTGTTGTTTGTCACCAGCCGACCTACCAGCATCACGCTCAGGCGGACAACCTCTTGATGTTTTTTTTTTAGTTTGTGTTCCCACAGAACGCATATACTTCCACAGACACATGCCAGTGACATCGTTTCCTTGTGTATCCCGCACGGTGGAGCGCGTCTTTTCTGACCGCTCCGGACGCCATGGCAGACGCATTTGATAAGACGGTGGCGTTTTTGGCAGCCTACTCGCAGGAGCTTGTGCAAATGAAGAAGCCGACGCTTACAGCTTTGCTCAACAGCAAGCGGCGCAGTCAGGTACCAGAGTGGGAGCGAGCCAGAAATTTCTGCAGACGAAAACTTTCAAGCTTGGAGCCAGCTCAGCAGCAGATTTTGGAAGACTGGGAGTTTGTGCTTTGTGACAAGTCCACGTTGGAGGCTGCGCCTTTTCTGGCCGGCCTTCAATGCTGTTTTTGCCGCGTGGAGGCATTTTTGACAGAGACGGCAGAGGCGATAAGATACTCAAGCAAGCCAAGCTTGCTGGCAGCTTTGCAGAGTCGACACATGCAGGAATTTCAATTGTCGAGCTTTTGCCGTGTTTTCCTGCTGCGCTATAGCGACCGCTTGGCGTCTGCGGAAAAGGATTTTTTGCTTGCAAAGGAAGCTGAGTTGTGTCAAGTGAGTGCTGCGGCAAAAGAAGCTGCAGCATCGCGTCGTGCTCCTGCCTTTGTCGAAGTGCAAGCCTTCTTCGCTCAGAATGCTGTTGAAATTGCTCAGCTACAGAAGCAAAGCTTGTCAGCTGTTGTCAGCAGCAACCGCGCGAATTCCGACACACGTTGGAAGCAAGCTAAGAATTTCTTCGACAGGCACGTGGCATTGTTGAATGCCGACCAGAAAGAGCATTTAGAAGACTGGGAGTTTGTGCTTTGTGACAAGTCCAAGTTGGAGGCTGCGCCTTTTCTGGCCGGCCTTCAACGAAGCTTTGCAAGGCTGAGTGCTTTTGTCCAAGCTTACTCTGCCGTGCTGCGAGCTCAAGAAAAGAGCTCCCTGGTGAAGGCATTGCAAAGCCTTGACCAGGGAGCTGATGTAAGCTCTTCCTTTTGTGCTATGTTTCTCAAAAGATACAGACAGCATCTGTCGCCGGAGCAAGAAGCACTCGTGCAAGGCTGGGAGCGTGACTTGTGTGTCTCCGAAACCGCTCTGGTCGAAAAGTTTTTGACTATGCTTCAGCAAAGAAAGGCCGAGCTGCAGGCACTGCGAGCTACTTGTGCCGAGGAGCTGTTCAGCGGCCATGGCAAGAAAGCCGATGATGATTTTCGCTTCGGCTATGATTTCCTCCGGAGAACTTGGTGCCATCTGTCCCTGGTGGACCAAGAGCGTGTTCGCAGGGCGCTGCAGCCGCTTCTCATCGAAGTGGAACACATGCCATTAAAGGCATGGCATGAGCCAAAGCTGCACGCCAGTGAGACAGTTTTAGGGGACCACTTGCCGCGGCCTCGGCTGCCAAAGAGCTTACGGCAGTTGTACGGCAACAGCATGGACGCCGAAGCCCGCATAATGCCGTTTTTCCACCGTGTGCATGAGGTGGACTCCTACATGCTGAGCATGGAGTTTCAGGACTGCCATTACTGCAAGGAAGGCTGGTTCGGCATTGCCGCAGGCAAAGGCAAGAGTGGCCTGCCCGGAGGCTTCGAGACCCAAGCGTTTCAGAAGACCAACTTCTGTCGGGCACCTGAGGCCGATTGGCTGGAAGCCGGCAAGCCAATCTGTGAGAACTGCTTGCACGAAGCCAAGGAACGTGCCAAGGCGATGTTGCCCAAGGAGCCGTTCCGCTTGACGGCGGCCAACCACGCAGATCCGGGAGAGACTCTCCCGGAGATCGATGCCCTGACTTTCTTCGAGGAAGAGATCCTGTCCCCGATCCAGCACTTGGTGCGGATCTTTACGCTGTACGGCACGGGCCAGTGTGAGCTGCGAGGCCACGTGGGCAACCTTTTTCAAAACGGCCCGCTGCTGCAGTTGGAGACATGAAAATGCTCCTGATACGCCGCTGCAGCAAGGATGTGCACAGGAAGCAGCGAGTACCTTTTCTGGTCTCGCGCCGGCGTCTCGAGCGTGCCCTGAACCGACTGTGCCGGCCAGTCGAAGATGGAGGCTCCGCGGCGTTGCGCCCGGGTGGCCTGACTCCCGAAGGATACTGCGGCTTCGTGAACCGTGCAAACTTGGAGCAGTACTCCAACACTGAAGAGGGAGCAGACGCTCTCCGCTTATTGCTGCCAGACACTGCCGACTGGGAGGCTTGGTGGGCGGCGCAGCAGGACGTGGCGCACGAAATTGATGAGACTGCCTTCTCGGAAGAGTACGCGCTTATGTGCAGGGATCCTTTGATCCCCGAGGGCTACCGGGCAGACTTGAAGCAGGTGCGGCGCCATGTGGCTGCTTCCGATCTCGGCTTGCTGCCGGAGCTTCCGCCGCGGCAGTCCTTTATGGAGCACGATGTTTACTTGGAGGCAAGCGGCGCTTTGCCCTTGCCGAGAGCCTTGCCGGCCATTCGATGCTCGGCCGGGGCGATGGAGGTGAACTGGGGCGACAACACTGGTGAGCCCCTAAACACTTCGCGGGACAATGTGATCTCCGAGACGGATGTCTGCTTGCAAGTCCCGTTGCCGGTGCCTGCAGATATGACTTTGGGGCACGTCCTGCTTTCAAGGGACTGGCGAGCCTCTTTCGAGCAATCCAATCTCGGCATGCCTTGGTGGATGTCAGACGCAGGCGGCTTTTCTGCCCCTGCTGCTGGCCACGCAGGCGGCTTTTCTGCCCCTGTCTCAGCCCTTGGAGCGCAAATCCACTTGCAAGCTTTGGGAGCTGAAATCATGGCCACGCTGAGGCCCGACAGTGTGATGCATCCACACTTGCGAGCACACGTGGAGCTCATGCTGGGCATGTGTGCTTCCGTGCACTTGGCGCGCCAGGAGGCTTGGGATGTTGCCTTGTATGACTTTCTTTTAGGCTGCGGCATCAGAGCGCAGCGCACGCGTCCTGGCGATGCCGATGCCGGCTGGGTGGCGCATAACTACCGCAAGAGGCACCACGCTGCCCGCTCTGTGGTGCGACCCGTTTGCTGCACCATGTGGGGTGAAAAGTATCGCCCCATTGGATACTTAAACGATGCGGGGGACATCGAGCACTACTTGGTGCACGACACATGCCCTCTTGGAAGATGTCGCAGGCACAAGCAGCTTATGGGCTTTGGCACCGTGTGCCCACACTGGCATGGCTTCAACAAAAAACACGGCATCATGGCCACTCTGAACGCGCAGCGATACTTGAGGTACACGGAGATCGGAAGCAAAGGGGCTGACCCGCGCGCGCGAGACCAGCGGGCCAGCCAGTATCTTCGCACGCTTTTGCAGGAGTTAGGCTTTGTGGCCCGTGCGGACGAAAGAGCAGCAGACGGCGATGACCGCGTGATGCTCATAGGCCTTCCCCGCTGGCTCCCTGAGTTTCACAGCAACGAAGGCCAAGACATACCCGGCTTGGTTGCCTTTACTCCGCTGCACGCCAAAAAACACTTCGAGCAAAATGACATTGACGAGTGTCTCCAGCTTCGCACCGCGGCGCAAGAGGTGCACGATGACCTTGAACGCTTGACAAGACAGCGCTGAATGCGCTTGAGATGCGCCAGGGTGCGTCTTTTCTGACCGCCCGGCGCTTGCCAGGCCGTGTGCCTTGCAGTGTGCCTTGCCTGGCAGCATGCGTCTTTTCTGACCGTGCTGCCTTGAACAGAGACAAAGTGAATCTGCCCGCATAAAAAGGAAAAAGAGCCGGTGGGACAACGGGCGGGCGGATGGTAACAAAGGGTAAATGATGGAGGCTTAAGACTTGTCAAACATTTGCGGTCAGGCAGGCTCCCTGTCAGCCAGGTTTTCTTTCCAGTTTTTGTCCGAGCGGTGGAATAGTTGCCTGTGAAGACATGACCTGTTGATTTCTTTTGTGACCGTTTGGCCATGTTCGTCACAAACAAAACATGATTGGTTTTCAATTTGGCCCCAAACATGTTTGCCCTGGTTGTTCAAGCCTCCTATAGTGGTTCTTTTTTAGAAACTTCCGCCACCGCCTTGCGCGGTACTACTTGTATGAAACTAGTGGCAACTCATAGATATTCCTGAACTTTGAAAGTTCTTGTCACTAATATCTTGCAACACACAAACCACCCAGCAGCAAATGCCAGGTTGGCTGGCGGCTTCGGTTGGTTTGTGCAAGGGCGCTCCTTCCAAGGTTGGGAGAGCTCTGCTTGAGATGCTCGGAAACCACCTTCCGCGCCTGGCCGAGCTTGCCCGCAGATTGTTCGATGTGTGCCTTACATGCAAGTCTTGTCCAGCACGTCCTGTCCAGCTCAGTACTATCTGACTGATAACACTCGATTACACATGCCGCTAGAATGTCCACATTTAAACGCAAGAAGATCCCATCTGCTGCGAGCCTTGTCCGTCGTCGCAGCAAGGTAAACGTCCCAGGTCTTGACGTCCCCAAACTCCAGGTGAACTGCCTGCAACATCGACTCGGACTGTGTTGTCCATTCGCAAGGTCTTGTCCTCTGACCACTTCAAGCTGAATTTAAATTCCTGCCTCTCCAACCCTTACGCGAAATGAGGAGGCCTTTCTCGTATGACTTGCTGCGTCTCCACTCTCTCAGGGCAGTTGGCAAATTTACGCAGTCTACCAAATGGTGCAGAAAAGCAGCTGGTTTCTATTGTTGCGGGTGCTCAGTTCAAGAGTGCCCAGAGCTACTTCGCCAGTGATCTCGTGGGATATGTCACCGCCATTGCAGGCCTTGCATTCGAAATCCCAGTCCATCACTTTCGCTGTTTCCCATTGTCTGCCATGTGACTGTACTGCACAGGGCTGAAACACTTAGTCAGTACAGCGAAATCTTTCTAGCCAACCCTTGCACACAGTTCTTTCACCATCCTTGGCTTCCTTTTCCCATCAAATTAAGCAAACAACATATATATATATATATCAGGAGGTTCTGGTATTAATCACGACTACCATCACTGCAACCGTGCAAACAAGAATGCACAATTCCGGCACTCGGAAAGGCCTGCTCGATACACTTGGTCAAGCTGGCCAGCAATTCCTGGCAAGACCGCGTCTGGCTACAGCCAGCGCGTGCTGGGTCACTGTTGCAAGACTCCGAGCCGGAGAATAGGTTTGTGCAACTGAAAACAACTTTGTTGAGCCAGAGTCAAATGAGCTGCATAGTGCCTCCGCATGGTAAGTGGTGTGCCAGTGGCTCTGGATGCAGTTTCTTGTTCGTGCTGGGGAAATGGCCATTGCCGTGCACATGCCAATCAATTGCGGTAGACTCAGCTCGTAACACGACATGTGAGCGGGCTCGCAGTCCTCACACAGACAAAACAGACCCTTTCACCAAACACTTGCTGACTTTTCGACAGAATCTCTGCGCCACACACGTGCACATCCAGGATGGTGCCTCCTGTGGCGACTCAGCAGTTGGCCAGTCATCATTGTCCTGCGTCACGCTTTGCGCAGGATAGCGTGTGTGTGTGTGTGTGTGGTGTGTGTGTGTGTTGTGTGTTGTGTGTTGTGTGTTGTGTCTGTGTGTGTGTGTGTCTATGTGTGTGTGTATATGTGTGTGTATGTGTGTGCGTGTGCGTGTGCGTGTGCGTGTGCGTGTGCGTGCGCGTGCGTGTGGGGGTGTGGGTGTGGGTGTGGGTGTGGGTGTGGGTGTGGGTGTGGGTGTGGGTGTGGGTGTGGGTGTGGGTGTGGGTGTGGGTGTGGGTGTGGGTGTGGGTGTGGGTGTGGGTGTGGGTGTGGGTGTGGGTGTGGGTGGGTGTGGTGTGTGTGTGGGTGTGTGTGTGTGTGTCTGTGTGTGTGTGTGTGTGTGTGTGTGTGTGTGTGTGTGTGTGTGTGTCTGTGTGTGTGTGTGTGTGTGTGTGTGTGTGTGTGTGTGTGTGTGTGTGTGTGTGTGTGTGTGTGTGTGTGTGTGTGTGTGTGTAGTGTGTGTGTGTGTGTGTGTGTGTGTGTGTGTGTGTGTGTGTGTGTGTGTGTGTGTGTGTGTGTGTGTGTGTGTGTGTGTGTGTGTGTGTGTGTGTGTGTGTGTGTGTGTGTGTGTGTGTGTGTGTGTGTGTGTGTGTGTGTGTGTGTGTGTGTGTGTGTGTGTGTGTGTGTGTGTGTGTGTGTGTGTGTGTGTGTGTGTGTGTGTGTGTGTGTGTGTGTGTGTGTGTGTGTGTGTGTGTGTGTTTGTGTGTGTGGATTGCGCTTTGATGTTCCATAATCTTACTAGTCAGTATGTGATCTAGCTGCTGAACGGAAACTGTTGCCCGCTCTTCAGCAGAAACAGGCCATAACCTGCCAATTCGTTTCTGCCTTTGCTAACTGCCGTGCTCTGCTCATCCACGTCAAACATAACATAACTCAATGCAACACCGTGTAAGTCTGTACGGCTGCCTGGGAGCAAACTTCCATACAAAAGAAGGCATCAACGCCACAATGCTCTGGACCACCAAAAAATCCGCCGACCCTCTGCCTCCCGTCCTAGCCTCTGGAGTTAACCTGGGCTCTATTAGTCTAGCTTCGGATTCCTTGCTCTGCGAACCGGTCCCAGGACCGGTCCCGGGACCGGAGGCCCCTGGTTATATTCTATCATCAAGGAAAGGTCCTAAGGTCAATTGACTTTCCACTTAGTCTGACAGTGCACCAGTCCTCGCCCTCTTCGCGAGCACGGATGTGGACGGCAACCACGGGCGCTGAGGCCCAAGCAGTCCTGGCAATGTACTGTTAAGGGTGTACTGTGTACTGTTCCTAGTCATTTAAGTCCTCCCCTCCTTTGCAAACAATGCACAAGCTACATACAGGTGCATACAGCTTCAATGGCACACGCCCATGGATCGTGGGTTCGCCATACTTGTTATCAAGACCGTGATTGAAGCACACATCATTGTGCAGGTGGCTGATTCTTGCAAGAACTCAGCCGGCCACGCTTGTTGGCGTAGCTCAGCGCACGCTTCTTCGCCTTGGCACTGGGCGTCATCAGCCGCTGCAGGCCCTGGCAAGTCAGCTTGCCGCTGAGCCACTTCCCTATTTCGTGGATTGCCAATTTCCATGCCATCACTGCCATCTTTTGGAGATGCCTTTCCAGCCAGAATGTGCCACCAAGTTGCTACTGTAATCCAGGGAGAGGTTTTGAGCACAACCCAAACTGCTCCCAAAAAAAATCAACGCCATAAGTTTTACTTCCTATTGCTGAAAAAGTTGATGCGAAAGTGCTCCAACGCCCAGGAAGAGCCAAATTGCTGGGACGTTAGCTGGCAAACGCTCTGCTCTTGGGGTTTGGAAGGAACCGTCGACATCATGGGACGTTCGTAGTGGCAGGTCTGAGGTTGGGTTATAGTTGAAATTTTATGGTTTAGGGTAGTCACAACCAGAAGCGCACGAAAGAAGTGCTGGTTGCTTTCAGTAGTAAATACTCTTGCCACCCTTGCAGCACTATTTTAGCAGTCTTTAGCACTCTTTTCTCGTCTACTCCTTTAGCACTCTTTTAACTATACGAGCAAATGCCCATGTGACAAATCCACAGTTCGGACACTGAGCCCACGTACACTTACCTACAAAGTCGAGTGTTCCACATGACTCTCGTACAAGAATGGAAATCAACGCACCATGCTCACCCGAGCCATGGCATTTGGTCTTGTGCGGCCACTCTTTTCCAGGCAACGATAGAATCTACTGGTTTAAGGCCGTCAGTTGCACCACACCCAGGCCATGCTTGCAGCCTGACTGAATGGGGCGATGTCGTATCCTGAAGACCTCGGCACGAAGTCTACATTGCCATCCGCCATGCCAAGCAAGTCACTTCCCCCCACTGCGGCGCAACATGCTTTACAAACCATGTCAACTGGAGCAGAAGCTGCAAGTGGTGAACAAACCATACTAGCTCGAAATGGTTTAATAATGAGACATGCTTCACGGCCATTGTCTGCTACTAGTATATTTGCAACTCATGGATGGTAGCCCAAAACAAGCTATGCCCGTGACCTCCGGCTATATTTCAGGTGAAGAGACTCTGCCAAGTTCCAGGTGGAACTGCCTCAAACAACCTGCCGAGAGCCCACACGTTCAATGTTCGCAGACCGTTGCTGCAGAGATTCCATTTAGTCCCACAACACAAGGCAAGCGTCATTCCGTCGCTATGACCGGTAGAATGCACACAAACACACAAACACACAGACACGAAACACACAAACACAGACACACAGACACACAAACACACAGACACACAAGCACATATAAACACAAACACACAAACACACAAACACACATAAACCCAAACACAAATATACAAACACACACACAAGCACAAACACAAACACACACACAGACACAAACACAACCACCAAGGGGCGGAAGGGCTTTTTGAGGTTTGGCGCGGCCTTTTTTTTGCTCACGCCGCCACTAGCGGCCCCAGCGAGCTTGCATTTTTTCTCTCTTTTTTTTGGGTGGGGTTGGGGGGGGGGTTGGGGGGAATAGCGTTCGCATCTGCACGCACTGTTGTGCTTCCGACAGCCGTTAGGTCTCTGCCTTATCTTTCTGCGCTTTCCTTTGTGATCTTGCGTCGTCTTGCTGGCTTTTCGCCATGTGCCCTGTTTTTTCGTGGCGCCTTCGCTGTGCCTGGAGGACTAGCGCGACGCCTTCCAGGTGCGGGCCCTGTTTTGGACTTCGTTTGGCGAATGTCCTTGCTGAAGATAGGTACCCATTGCGGCTTGCTGTCTCACAGCCTCATTTGCTGCCCTTGCGCGCTCTTTGGACCTGCGTTCTGCAATCTTCTCTGCGTTGCTGGCCCCTGCGCCCGCGCACTTCTGCTTCTCCTTGCGCGCGGCTCAGTTTGTTCTTAACGGCCCAGCTCCTTCAACACCTCCAGACCTCCAGCTCCTGCGCGGGCTCCTTCAAAGCCCCGGCGGAGTCACTTCCGAACGCTAACAAAAATCACTTCTGAACGCTGCCACTTTCGATCACTTCCGAACACGCAATCAAATCACGTCAGAACACTGAGCACTCAAAACGCCGAAAGGGTTGCAAAACCCGGTCGTAAAAATGATCACTCCAAACACAGGCGTCCCATCCCAGTCAAGGTGTGCAAAACCTAGTGGTTCTGGGGATGGGGGGGATGGTAAGCACACCCGCTCAACTGAACCAGCCCAGCTTGCTCTGTAACCGGTGGGGTGGGGGGGGGCTGAGAAGCACACCCGCGCAACTCTGGAACCAATTGTGCAAATTCATTTGGTTCGGGGGCGGGGGTGGGGTGGGGGGGCATGATAAGCACAACCACTGAACTGCTTCATCCCAGCAAGGGTGTGCAAAATCCAATCAGTTTGTGGTGGGAGGGGGGGGATGATAAGCACACTCAGGCGGGGGGTGCACGAGAAGCACACCCGCTGAACTGCTTCATCCCAGCCAGGGTGTGCAAAATCCAATCAATTTGATCTGGGGGGGTGGGGCGGGGATGATAAGCACACCCGCTCAACTCCGCATGCCAAATGTCAGGCTCTGCAAGCTGCTGCGAACATGCGGTTTCCGAAGAAAACGCCTGCCCAAGACAAACAGAATTTCCCCAAACATGCCCCAAACTTTGCTCTAGGTCGACCAGGGCAAGTCTCTGCGCGTGCCACAAGCCAGGCTCTGCAAGCTGCTATGAAAGCGCGTGGACGCATGGGTGCCGATTCTTGTCCCAGCGTTCAAGAGCGAAGCGCTCGCCGGTGTCTCGGCGCAGCGCGTCACAGGTGGCTGCGCTTTCAGAGTTCCTGAGCGATTGGTACGTTTTCCTTCGTTCCGAAGCGATTTTTAATCAGCGTTCCGAAGCGACGGTTTTTCCCAGCAGCGTTCAGGAGCGACGCACTCACCCTGACGGTAGTGTCCAGCCGCCGGGCTGAGCTGCAGGCTTGAACACTGAGTAGCATTCAAGACTCGCCGGACCGCGTCATTTGGGATTTCTTGGCTTTGTTAAAAAGAGTCGGAAAGATTTTAGGCTCTTGTGTTCTAATCAGCCCCGAACAACTAACATTAAACCTGAAAGCCTAAAGACCTCGCATCAAATCGGACGTTTTCTACTTCTGGGCGCAACGCAAGCCAACAGGGCCTGTTGCAAGAGATAAGCAAGTTGGCGCGGGGGCGTGCCTAAAGCCGGTTTTTTTCGGCCCAGCCTTTGGCCCTGAATTGTGTTTGCCCGACAGAAATGAGCTACAAAGTTGTCAATGGTAAACGTGGGATGTTTCAGCATGCCTCACAATGCGACATTTCACAACTTGCTGGAAGCACCAAATCACGTGGCTGAACAAGTGCGACTTCAGCGGGACCGCTAACAGCGGCGTGACCTGCTGGTTTGGCGCGGCCTCGTTTTTCGTAGGTTCGGCGGGCTGGTCCGGACACAGAGAATCGCCGCAGAGGGTTCACCTTTTCGAACAAACTTGTTGCCAAAAAAGCAGCAAAGTCCGCAGAGGGTTCACTTTCTCGAAAACGCTTGGCCTCAAATGCGACCAACTCCGCAGAGAGTTCACCTTTCCGAAAGCCTTATTTTCAAAACGCAACCAAGTCCGCGGAGGGTTGGTTCACCTGTGATGAGAAGAAGCTTGTTGCCGCCACGCGGCAAAGTCCGCAAAGGGTTCACTTTTTCGAAGACGCGTGGTCGCAACAAAATACAAACTTCGCGGAGGGTTCACCTTTTCGAAAAGCTTAAGTTTCCAAAACGAAGCAAACTCCTCAGAGGGTTCACCTCTTCGAACAACTTTGTTGCGAAAACAGCAGAGGGCTCACTTCTTCGCAGACCCTGGGTCTCAGAAGCTACAAACTCCTCAGAAGGCTCAACTGTTCGAACATATTTGCTGCCAAAACGCAAAGTCCGCAGAGGGTTCAGATTTTCGAAAATCGAAATTTCCGCTGCGTTGGCTGAAAAGCTCGTGGGTGACAAGTGTGACGCTGTTCGTGCAACCGCGCTGGTTGGTGCAACTATCAGTCGCACAGTCAGACAGCGTCGACACTCCTTTTCTTTTTTTTAGCTAGCCGTGAACAACGCAAACTTCCAGCTTTGATATGATGTCTCCTGTTAACCTCCGCTGCAGGAAGCTTGCGATGGAAAGAGGAGGAATCATGAAAGTTGAGGCGGGGAGCTTTTGAATATTCTTTGCATGAGCTTGAAAAATATCCGTCAGATTCATCCGACGGATGATTTGCCTGTATCTATCCACGCCAGCCACTTTTGTACTTTGCCCTTTGCGAAGCGGGCCTGGGAACAGCTTTGTTGTTTGTCGCTGTGAGGCATAAAGCTTTCCACCTTTGCGACCCGTGGCTTCTACCACACTTTAAACAACCTGCCCGACGCCACCATGAAGTCACGCAAAACTCTGGTATTGCAAAGTAACATCTTGTCGGTTTCCGAGGCCAAGGGGCGCAAGTGGATCTGAGAACTTGCAAAAATGGCAATTGTTTGGCAAGCATGGCAAATTACTCCACTTTCACGCGAAAAACACACCACTTTACGCTTCGTTGTTCTTGCGAGCGGCGCAATTTCCCACGCAGTTGCCCCGCAATTACTCAAAAGGGATCGTCGGTGGGCACTCGGTGGCATCGACTTTGCGCGACTGGCTTTAAAAGATGCGATGACACACAGGTATACACATCATTAGATGTTTTCTTCGCACCCGTTGCATTTGGATGAACAGCGGCGATGCCCCCCGAAATTTGCCCAATCCTCAAACACAAAACAATTCACAGTCATGGATGCCTCTTGGCAGCGTTGCCCGTATGTGAAGAAAATAGCTCCTACAATCAATTTCAATCTGAGATCACACGTCGTTTGCTGAGTGGAGACAAACAATTGCCGACTCTGTTCACCGCACCTCAGGTGTTCATGTTCAGCATTGCGATTGCTGAGTGCCATGGTCCCGAACATGTTGATGTTATATGTTGTGCAAGTTGCATAGACTTAGAACAACCTCAGTTGAATTTGACATGCGAAGGCTGCATCGTAATTTTCGGGCAGGATCACCAAAATGATGTGGCCTTAAATGTATAGATTTGTTTATGATTCTTTTTTGCACGCAAACATAAGCTGTCAGTGCAGCAGGCTTCATAAGAACTGAGCAACCGAGCAGCTTTCGCACACAGGAACGATACACAGAAACAAAGCAAGAGCCCAAAATATAGGGTTGAGCTCAAAACCATTCGCTAATGCGCTCTCATTGCGCCCGCAATGCACGATTGTCCCCCTTTCAGCACACCCTTTCGCACAAAGTCTAAAGTTGTAGCTTTTCAGTGAAAGTTGTATGTTTTAGGAAAGT
>CAUJNA010003288.1:607500-627500 GCA_963377175.1 Effrenium voratum | reverse complement strand
GAAAACTCAACTGAGCCCCAGCCCCATGCAACGTGTTTGAAGTCACTGGTTGTTGAGCCCAATGCCTGTACCTTAGGACAGCATCGCAACCTTGGGGCAAAGAGATCTGTGAGGGAACTCTGCTCCACCCCCGCAACCAAACCCCAAAAAACTGTTGAAGCCTAAAAGCTCCAGCACACTGGCCTCAGCTGATGCGGGCGATGCGGTTTGGATTTGTCGCTCTTTCCCTTGTGCCAAGCAAGGCACATTTGGCAAGAGTTGCTTTTTTTTTTATCTTGAGATATGTGGGTCTTGTCTTCCCAAAGGCACGTGTCCGCTCGGCAGAGTGTTCAGGCTTCAGGCTGCCTTTTTGTGAAGGGATGGCTTAGGGCAAAGTGAAAAAGGAAACGTCGCCAGCATGGATGTGGGGTTGCGTTGCGGGCGTTGGGCTCACTTATGGGTTGAGGCTTTAGTTTCGCCGGGGTCAAAATATGCCACAACGGGCAGAACAATTGAGAGTTGTCCTGCATGTTGTGCACACCTTAAACAGTCCCCGATGTCCCTCTCAGAATCTCTCAGATTGACCACAGATTGTTGGACACTATGGCCGAACTTCATCTAAATCAGTTGCTGCTCCCAGCTGGTTTCGGCCGCCACATCGGCCTGGACGCATGCTCCCAGCTCGTTTTGCCAGGCGGGAACCCGAATCAGCAACCAAGAACATGGGGCAAAGCTTGCTGTGACAAACTAGACAAGTGGTCCAAGAAATGCTGGGACTCCTTGTTTGGTGCCGCATGGATGTACGTTGAACACCTGTGAAGGGGATCTAAGCCAGCTACCAGCATCCCACTGTCCATCATGTGGAAGAGGTAGATGCTTTTGACCTTGGTCTGAATGACTCCGTCGATATGGCACACAACAAGAAGAAGGCCACGCAAGAACAGGAAACTGCAAGCAGCAGCACAAATCACGAATGACTTGATCCTGATTAGCGCCTACTGGCAACCAACCAACTCAACTTGACTCAATCAAACCCTGGACAACCATGCCGAACCCATCACATCTCAACCCATTCCATCACCGCTTAACCCAACTCAAGAACCAACACTGACCGATCTACCAAGCCACTGACTCCCATATCCAGCAACCCGTCAAACCCTTCCACCTTTCAATACAATGCGACTGTCAAGCAGGGCAAACACATCAAGCAACGGCTATACTCCCTAGCGGGCTCCTTGGCGTGCTATCATGGTGGTTACATACGCCATTGCTTAAAGATCTGGGGCTGTTCTCTGGGCAGCCGGCCGCATCTTGGACGCGCATCTCTGGCACAGCCTCGCCAATCAGCTTCACCCCTGGCCGGCGGCTCTGAAACAATGGCGCATCATGGGCACCAATGACGACAGGTCAGGGCACCTATGTTCCGCACATAGCAGTAACCCATGAGAAGAATTCATCCCAACAGGTGACTGTCCAATGGCCGAGCAAACCTGAGAAGCCATGCATGCGGTGTTGGGTTCAATGGCGACTCCTGGAAAGTCCGTCAACCTTTTCGACATGCAACCAGCAACCCAGAAAGACCATGCCATAGATCGACGGCGTGCCTTGGCATTCTTCCCTGCAGCCCAAACGACAGCAAAGGCGCACAAATAAAGTGCGGACGCTTAAGCCACTTACGCATGCATGTGTGTGTGTGTGTGTGGTGTGAGCATGCATGCTGCGGATGATTGAGGGAACAAACAGCATGAATTTGGTCACTTGGGCTTATACCACGCCGCTTAACTTCCTTTCCCAACCCTAACCCCAATCCATCTTCTACCTCCACCCCAGACCAACCCCAATTCAACCCTAAACAACTCTAAACCCAGCCTCCACCGACCTTACCGACCCCACACCGCTTAACGTCCGCTTGATCCTCCTCACTGAGCTGCCAATTCCGTCGCAACTCCATCGCTGCTTTCTCCACGTATGGGGTCTCCAATTGGTTCGGAACCCACTTTCTCGGCACGAAGGCCCAACAAACCAAAGGCCACACAAACAAATGTGAGAAGCCTTCCGGCCTGGCAAATCCAGCAGCTCCCAGGCATGACGGGAGACCATGTTGGTGTTCCAATGGACTGGGCACGGCTCGGATGGGTTTGGGTCAAAGGATTAGCAGCTTACTCTGCATTTGGCGCACTTCCTTTGGGCTTTTGAGGGCCGCCCCCTTCCAATTGAAGGCTCAGCTGCACTTGCAGCGGGCTGACAGATCGAAGGCTGTGTATTGTTTCGGGGTGGCCCCAAGTACAGCGACTGATCCACATGTGTAGCAGACCATCGAAAGCACTTCAGCAAACCTCAGCCATCTTGAAGTTTTGGGCCAAAGCTTGGTCAACTGCTGGCCTTTCCTTCCAGCCTCCACCCCAGGGTCGCGGCTCACCAGTGTCCGTCCGGTGATGCGGGCGAGGTTCAGAGCAGAGACCATGACTACTGCCTCAGTAAATGGTTAAAGCAAGTACCTTGTTGCTTCGTTGCTTCCCGCATTAAGCGGCGCAACACGTTCATCTTGACATTCATCCGGCTGTTCCTGACTTCAGCAAACTGTATCCACTTCAGGAATCGTTTAACATTGGCAGTGCTGTGTATTCGCTGTTGCAGCTAATGGAAGCAGGTTGCCGGCAAATCATCTATCTTGCTCATTCATTCTTCAGGAACAGTGCATATTCATTGCCAGATCTCACCTTCAAACAGCAAGAGCTACTCTTGAGAGCAACAGTAGGACAGTCTCGGCCTCTCGGAGCCTTGCTGGAGCAAAGTTACACTGAGCCATGCCCTTTCAAGCGGGGCCTGGTGTTGCTTGGCATTCAGCTTTGAGTCCCACTCCCGCGTGACTGTCAGTCCTTTGCCTTTACTTGCCACCATCCTAGTGGCTCCCATGGGTACGACTCTGTCGTCCCCCGGTGGGTGCCTTACACATAAGTGGGAATGCGCCGAATACGCGAATTCGACGTGTTTCAATCAGCCTTGTATTAAGCACGCATGGAAACTCTTGGTCTGCCGACTGCACAACACAGGTACGCCGGCCGCAACTTACAAAGAACAGCTGAGATTGATTGGTTGATTGGTATGGCCTTTGGCGGCGTCAATCAGCTTCCTCTGTAATATACAAGTCTCTTCTCCAGGCACACTCCAAAGTCAGGAGCCCGGTCTCTCATGGTTGCATTCGTGCTTGACTCACCATACGTCTCGGGTGAAAGCTCGAGAGATAAACGCGTGTCAAACAATATTCCACTCCCTGTTGAGCTCAGCTAAAAGTTCGCCTTCAACCTGGTTTCTCCAAGGCTAGAGTCTCATGTACGCCACTAGAATGGCAATGCGTATTGAAGCCCGCGTAGAAGGGGATTGCCAGCATGCCTACAGACCCACAGTGACCAGGTCAGCAGAAGCATACCTCGCCTACGCCAGCCTCCCGGCCCTGAGGACGGGGCAATATTGCCCAAGCCCACCTGCGGGTTGTAGCCTGGGGGGAAACACGCAAAAGGAACCCACGTCTCACCTGAGAATCAACTGCAAGTGGACAAATAGCGATGTCAAGGACACGTTGCTCTTCCAACACCTGTCGGTATCCGCGGTCGTCGCAGGTGGAGGTGCGGCTATTCCGAGGAAATTACCTGTGAGGATACGAACTCCCTACATTCATGCTCTTCACGGTGGTCTTGTGCTTGAGCCGGTGGCATTATCAGACTTCAATTTCAATACATCGGCTTTCAGGCAAACATATCACCCTCTCTGATTGTAAAAATGTCGATGCAGGATACATCGATTCTGTCAAGCAACACTACTCAAAGTCATTGTGCATCTGCAAATATTCCCATGAGAATCCTAACAAACATGGGGTACAGCTGCAACCCCAGGTGAGGGGTGAGGTTGATCCTTTGCCAGTCAGCTTAGGGAACATAAGGCACGGGACCTTTTCGTTGCTTCGCCTCATCACTTGCCAGCCCTTCAATGGCACAAAGCAAGGGCCACAGCCTTGCAATGGCGCTTTGGATCATCCCCTTTGCGAAAGCACAGAACAGTGCCAAATTCTCCCCTGGTCCTCCGAGCTCGCGACACACCAGGTATTTCCCTCTAGCGGCTGGCGGCATCACTGGCCGGAAGCGGAAAGAAGGCACATTTGAAAGGGACGAGATTCTGCTCAATACTTGATGGCCACTAGCATACTATCATTTCAAAGCTGGAAGACCAGCCATGTCAACATGGATGCTTGAAAATAGAAGCTTGACACACGAGCGGTGGGATTGCAAGGCTCTATAACATTGGCCCTACAGGTCCCCTATGTCTTTTTTCGATCCAGTGTTGCTATTCTGCCATGCGTTGGTTTGTTGCAAGCCATTGTTTCGGGTGGCTCACATGTGGATATCCCAGTTTGGGAAACAGCGGTCGATCTGATAATACAGTCTGATAGAACGTTCTGCCGGTTTTGGATGCATGTGCTCGTTGCAAGGCCCGGCAAACAGGCACGAGAACAGGAGCCGCGCCGTCTAAATCTCCCGTCGTTGAAGCTCCAAAGCGGCTACCCGTGTTTAACTGTGAATCGTGTAAAGCCTGTGATTGACTAGCTCATCCTTAGGCAAGTCACGATGAGTCGGAGAAAGCTGCGGTATCTTGACGTCAAAAACCAAGAGGACAAATCCTTTCCCTAAATTGTGCTACTACAGCTGGTATCTGGGTCACTTCCACCATGAACCCTCCCGATTGGACGTTGGTCAATCATACTTAATCTATTCAGGAAAGTCTTTGCCAGGGCAATACACAAGTGCACTGCTCCATGACTCATCAAGGACAAATGGTGACACACATCACTCCAAGCTGAGCAGCAGGTTCCGCCTGAGTCTCATCATGAACAAATTTAGCTATCCTCAAACTGGAGTCATGTCTCAACTTCCCCCCCGTCCGAAAAGTTCCATGATGTGGGATAACTCTACCTGGAGCCTCCTGCGGGCTTCAGAATTCAGAAACTCAGCTGCCTCCTGGCCGAGCGGGGAAGCTGGCGAAGCCAGGCATCAGCTCATCGCTCGCCTGGAGCAGACGTCGAGATTCTGGGATCTCATTAGGACTCCCTCACACTGCAGGGTGGTGGGCGGTGGGTGGCGGTAGATGCTGGTGAGTGGTGGTAAGTGGTGCGGGTGGCGCACTTTCGTCATCACATGTTGTTTGCTGGACACTCGGCCGAAAACACAGCAATGACGATGCCACGCTTGAGCCTGCAACAGTCTCCTCCCAACTGCCATTAATTCCGAGCAAATAAACAACCCCAAGCCCAAGTAATGCTGGTGATGCTGGGGATGTTGCCAGCCCTGCGGAAAACCAGCCCTAGGGAAAAACCAGCCCTAGTAAAAAAAAAAAGAAGAACACCGTCACCAGATCCTTCCCCTTTGGGGTCAACGATTCTTCAAGTGTGTGTGCATGCACCCACTCACGCGCTCCGTTCCAACTTGTGTCCGATTCTGCCAAATATGACCACGATTTCAGCCAAGGCTTGCTTGTCTCATCAAGTTGAATGATCAAGTTCCTGACTTACTGCACCGGTTGAGAGTCTACCATGCTGACTGTCAACAACAGCTTGACCAGTCTGACCCGACAATTGTGATCAAATCAAGCCAGCCTTTCCAACCACCCCAAACATTCTGGTGTTTCCCGTCCCGAGCCAGTAAAACATTGGGAAGCATACTCGACTCTCGGCAGCGTCAACATGTCTTCCTGTCTTACGCAAACCTCATCTAAAAACATGCCAGATTCACCAGCGCGATCTCGCTGTTTATCCGCAGTGCCTGGTGGCAAAATTGACAGTGGCAAAACGGATCTGTATGCCCCCTTGCCCATAATCTGTTGTGGGCAGGCTTCAACTTATCCCTCCCCAACCCCTTCATCTTCAAGGGACATGTCACAAAGCCGCAGACTATATATCTTCAAATGTCAGCACTGCAGGGCTGTTCAGCTTGCCCACAAGAGCATGATGAGCAGGTTGACATCTATAGGCATAGGCTAAAGTTGTCAGTGTTCTCGTAATTGTTCGAACGTTCAAACATGTTCGCATGACCAACTGGCAACAGGCAATAGCTGGTGGCGGTGCAATCCCGTTTCCTAGCGGGAGCATGTTTCAAAGGGACTTACTTGGTAACTTTTTTTGCTTTCTCCGTAGTTCTCCCTTGTTTGTAAAAGCCATCACAAAGCCACTCTCTTGACTTTCTATCAGGTGGTGGGTACTACGTATGGGCTTTCGAGGGCTACTAAGTTGTGTCGCAGTATCGCTTACTTTTGGGAAACGCTCAGTAGCCATTCATGGAAACAACAATCATGGGACACATGGGAGCTGACATTCTGATGAAGCTGCTCCTTAGCAACAGACTCAGTCGCAAGTGTGGATAGGATGATTGCGCACTCACTGCAGTCGGCTGCCGGCATGGCCCCGATTCTAGTCATTGTCTTGGCATCCAAAGTCACGTTGGAGCACTTATCATGTATTCTGATAAAGAGAAGACATGCACTTTGGGACAACGTCAATTCAGCCAAGCTTCCCTATCAACTCCTACCACCCTTTCCGACTGACGCTCAAAACAGTTCACTTGAAGCTGGACAGTGCTTGCCCCTCTCACCTCTGCAAGAGATGCGCGTGCGCCCTCATACTCATTGAGCCGGTACAGCAGAGCCTGTCAAAGGAGAGCCACTCACACTCAGAACAAGATTCAATACATGTGACAGTCGCAAATGACGAAAAAGTACACCAGGTGAGTCGCGTGGTAAGACAAGTTGGAAACATTCGATGTAAGGGAAAGCTTTCGCGGGTGTTGCAAGGCAAAGGCTCAAGCTGCTAGACTCGCAGCAGCCACAATGGTCATATACAAGAGCTCACACTTGAGGTCAACAACCAAGTCACAAATGGCGACAGCCAAGATTGGTTCAAATTATTGCACAAATCCAAAGTAAAACAGAGAAGTCATGGCTCAAAATGGAATGTGAACATTGACTTCACATTCGCGACAACAGCAACCTCTGGAACACTTGTTTGTAAGCTAAGATAGCCTTGCATGGCATGCTCAAAAGATGGGATGGTTCACGGGAAGCTCTTGCAGAGCATCGGAGGAATCTCCCTGGCTTCTTGAACACAATGAACACAATGTTTGTCAGCCTCCTGTTGCAACTATCAGGCGTTTTGAGTCGAGCATAGCAACGCCTCATAGCATCCCCCAGGTCTGAGCCCTTGACATTAAAACATCAGGTGATATGACCACATTGAAACGATGCGGCACAGTCGTTCACTTTTTGGAGACCTTTTCGCGTACAGGTGTTTGAGAAAGCCCTTCATGGTGCACTGCATTTCGCGGCCTCTCACGACAAAGGAAAAGCAAAATCTTAATACCTGCAAGTCATCCGAGTACTGCCTACAAGGAAGCCATTTCATAAGACTACTCACAGGAGATCAAAGGTACAAATGAAGTTGCTGGAGGGTCTTGTGCAGCCAGGGCCTGCTCATTGGAGGGCGGGTTGGGAAGCAGCGAAGCGGTCGCACACCCAAGATCTGTTTGGCCAAAAAAAACGAGCCAGGTGTGCGGCTTGGGTGAACACCTCCCAACCATCAGGAACCCGATCAGGTGGCATCACGACCTGCACAAATCTGTTCAACATCGTGCCACCGCCGCCTTGCATGGCAAAGGACATACAAATAATGCTACCACTGCAAGGAGCCCGCTTGGCATCCCACTCCGTTGTGACCAGGAGACAGCTGTCCAATGTTTGAAGACGTGTTTCTTTTGTGGCACAGTCCCAGGGTGTTCGCACCGTGGGAGAAACTTATGCAGGCACAAGGGTACGCTAGTAGTCCCTTGTTGACTAACAGTTGGCCAAGTATCTTGATGACCCCCACAACAGAAAGCGGGCAAGCCCTGGAGCTGTCAGGCACTCACTTGTTGCACAGGGTGGACTCGCTACTTATTGAGCACACAGCAGAGATCCATGAATCCGTTCCGCACGAGAAAGTATTGAGATCTTGCACAGCTGAGCTCACGAATGACTAGTGACCCCAGCCACAGAAAACGGGCATGCCGTTTTGTGTGAGCATCAAGATCTTGAAATCCGAGCCGAAACATCCAAGGAGACTGGCTGCCGAAAATTGACTTGCGACATGGTTGAATCCGGGTGTTCCGACCTCGTTCTCCAAGCCTGCGCCCGTTTGGACTCATTGACCTCGTTTTCCAACGCCACATGTGGTTGATCTCAACCACCTGTATGTCGCCTGTATGTCATGGTCCTACCTCGTGTTGGGGTGTTCCAACTTCGTTTTGCACCGAATTCAGTATGTTACCACATGTTACCCAACAAGTGTTTCCCCGCGGCATTACGCTAGCTTCTGTAAATAAAGGCAGCTGCTCAACGCAAATACTGGAGGCTGCTAGTACGTGTTTTCACAAGCCCAGAGCTCAAAGTGGCATGCACGAGTTTTGAGCTTGCCTTGAACTCAGGCTATCAGGAAGAGATATATCCAGTCCAAATGGAGGACAGTTCAGCAATTTTTGCCATTTCAGCAGGCTGCACTTCAAGCCCGATTGGCAAAGTCGTTTGCTCGCCCATGCGTCTCTATCTAGCTCTCTCTCTCTCTCCCTTCCTCACACACACACACACTCACAACCATGAAACACTCTGATCTCTTGTCACACCACTGTCACGCATCACATGAATATGCCCTCGTGCGTGTCCTTATTTGAAAACAGGAAGCATTCCTCACACAGTCCGCTATTCATACGAGCTCCAAGCTCACCGGGGGTAGCTTTACCAATCGGGTGAAGGCCCCTATCTCACTTGCAATATGTCGGCTCACTCATCCACTCAAAGCCAAGCGAATCAGGACCGCCTACTGAATCGCCGTTTCTACATCACCCTAACCCGCCCGCCTTCATGGATTCCCAGTCCCAGCTGTCCTGAAGCAACCCAAACCATGTGTCACATACACAATGTTCTTGGGTCGCTTGCAACATCCCATAGCAAAGACGGGTCTCTGCCGTGCGTCGACATGCCTTGTGCGTTCCTAACCCATCAAATGATTCACCATGTGGACGAAGGCGACGAAGGCTGCCATGTGTCGCGAAGTCGTTGGCCTCTCTTTTGGGAGGTCATGAGTGCGGTCAAGTCCAAATGAGCGACCGCAAGAACATCATGTTGGGCTTTCTTTCGGGAGGTTGCAAACTCTGACCAATTTCAATCGACCCTTCGTTCTGTTAACCCAAACACACGGGCAGAGCCAGCATAGAGTCCTTGCCGTCAAACCCAATCGCCGGCGGGGGAGGCGACCTCAACGGCAACGGAACTGCTTCTTCACCTCTACTAGGCCTTGCCATCTGTGGGGAGCCAGCGATGCGTAGAGCCCGTGAAGAGAGTTCACTAAACATGCAGCCAGCTAGAGATTGCTTGTCAGGCACAAGCAAAACATGTGGAAAACATAGCTGCCTCATTGTCCGAATTTCAAGGGATGTGTGCGCAAGACAAGGCAGCCACATGACATGAGCTAAAAGTGTGGCACATGTCTGGGGGATGAGCCACAACACTCCAGCTGGAGGCTGAACAGTTCCAACGAACGGCTGAAGGACTTGTGTGCTTGGTTCCAAGAGCTACTGGAGCACAGGAGGGCACTGGAATCGGAACAAGTCCTTCCTAGGCCAGCAGTTGATGCTCGGGCAGCAGGCAATCCAATCTGAATTCACTTGAGTCATGATCAAAACCCGGCATTAAAATGATCCACCCAGAACCATGTCAAGAATTGAAAAGGCGGCCGCAGCCATTGCTCCTTACTACCCTCCAATTACCCGGGTTTGATTGTGACTCACCTGCATTCCGTGCTCTCTCAAAACCAAGTTCAGCGGTCTCCAGCGCCCTTGCAACATGCTCTTCAATACGGGCAGTCAAATCTAACATATGTTTAGGACGGGTGACTCTCGGGGATAGGAGTGACATGACCACAAACGGGCGTGCCGAGTTGATTTTGTTTGCACTGCCATCCCCACCACAAACGGTGACAAATGGCAATGTGAAGGGACACGACTACGTATTTTCTGTGCAAGGCTTCACTAAGGAGCCGCCTGCCAGCAAACATGCATGCAAACTACTGCCTGCGTCAAGATTGTACCCAGATCCCAGTCTTCACTCTACAATGCAACCTCTATTAAGTAATCGTCGCCTGCAAAGAACAGGCATTCAATACACCAACACATTCCTTGCCACATAATACAGGTCTTTAGCTCCCAGTGCACGTGTTTTATGCGGTGTAATCCCATGCCAGCGTATGAACAACGTGGCAGCATGTGTCAGCGCAACTTCTGAACGGCATGCGCCACAATGCCTAAGGCAGGTGCCTTCGGCCGTTGTTCTCCCACCTTGGGCAGGACATGACATGCCGGGGCATCAGCTGTGTCCTCCTTGGATGGAAGCTTTGTAATTACAAGATATTGACACCCTGTTTCAAACGTCGACGTCCCTTCTAATCAAAGATACATATTCCAGTTGCTTGGATCTGATGTACTAACCAATTTAAAATCTCAGGTAAGGGAGTTGGTAACCTCGGAGTCTTTCAACATTTTGGCCTTCCGAGATGAAAGAGACCTGATGACTCAGGCACCCGCCACTGCTTGAAAGAGTTGTACATGGCCTGTGACACATCTCATTCTGAAAAGCCAGCAGCTACAACAGTGCAACTCTGTTCGCAAGCGCAGCACACTTTCACACACACACACATGGGCCATGATCACTTCGTCAGCAATTGGCCTTTAGTCAAATATGCGAAATATCTGGCATTGCTTGCGGCGATTCGTTCACTCCCTAGTGCTCGGTAAGGCCCAGGTCTCCTTACATTCCACTCACATCTACAATTGCACTTTATCATAGAAGGGAGATATAAAACCAATGCAAACAAAAGGTTTAACTCCTCTCGGCTATATATCGCGGATGTCAGCAGCAAGGGATTTGCATACATTGGCATTTTGCTTTGAAAGCAGTAGTTTACGCAAATGTTGGTGAAACGTGCTGCAATGCCAGGGATCCTGTCGTCCTGGCGCTCATTGGCAACAGTGCCACCTCTCCCTTTGATAAGTTTACGTTTGCACTGCTCCATTGTGTGGTGCCACCATTGTGTAAGCTCGTATTGTCTTCCCGAGTGTTGCCCTTCCGTATGCGTGCACATGGAGCCACAACATCTATCACACGCCCACTAAGCAGGCCAAGGCTCTCAAACAATTACGTACGCTGTGTTTCGGCAGCCTATCCGCATGGTAGTCTGACCGCCCTTTTGGGACTTGATGTATCGCGCAAACGAGCTGCCACCGTCCTTGTTCTCCGGCTTCAACTTTGGCACGTAATCTGGAGTCAGGTGCAAGAAGGGCACTACATGCCTGGCAAAATTAAGAAGAGAGCTGCTCAACCGCTCAACCCACATGCATGACAGAAACTGTGGGACTCATTACACCCCCCATGCCCACTCCTCTCCTTGGCCCCTTGGTCAGGTTACCCAGCTTTATCTGCTGTTGAGCACTATGGCCTTGTCTGCAGCTTTACCCTATGCACGGTTTGGCCAGCCTTCCAGGCAAGCTATTTGGCAAGCGAAGCCTCTAGGGAACCCAGGCTCCCTCGAACTTGCCTCAATGACTCAATGCTCGCATGCCCCGAGCACGTGGGGCTTTGACGCTGCTCTCTTCGGGGAGACTCATCTGCAAACCCAGGCCGGCCAGGCGGATGAGCGAACTTTCCTTAGTCGGCAATTGGCGGGATTGGTCCGGACTGGTGGGACGCAATTCTGAGTTTCCGTCTATGTTTGGCGAGGAGTAGCGTGTTATATATCAACACCATGAACAACATCTCTCAACAACGCCAGCCAATTGCTAAACACAAATGTGTTCACTTGTGCGTGGCGAAACTCCCAAAGAGCATTGACATCCAGATCGCTCATCAGGGCCATAGACTAAGTAAAGATTCTATCGAAGTGATCCGCAATACGACCCTAACATTTTGAAAGCTGGACATTCAGCTCTGTGCGTCTGGAGCTTGGGCCTGTCGGACAAGCTATATGACAGAGAATACCGTGGAGGCAAGGTGCTTGGATCGGGCTGTGTGCCGCAAGCTTTGCCAAACGCAAACTACCTGCCCCTAGAATCAATTCTACTGCACACTTTGCTGTGCTGGCTTCATGGGCCACGAGCATAAGTCAAGAACAGGGAGCAGTGGAAGGCCGCGCAACCAAGGCCACAAAGTATTGGCAGAACTATTCAGGTCATCAAAAGTCGAACGGGAGAATGAGGAGGAGGAGGAGGAGGAGGACGACGGACAAGATACACTAGAGGAGAAAAGCCAACGGACCGATGAGCTTCAAAAAGAGGACACCCCAGCATGCTGCAACGAGCGGTGGATATCTCTTCAAGCACGGCGGTGGCAAAATGAACTGGACCACATTCCAGAGCAAGGGCGGGCTCTGCGGGGTCTCAAAGCAAGCCATTCTTTCCCGGCCAGACTTTGAATGTAGTGGACCCAAAATTTGTTCAGTCAGACTGGTGAAGCTAT
The DNA here is from genome assembly GCA_963377175.1 of Effrenium voratum. Classification (NCBI taxonomy): domain Eukaryota; class Dinophyceae; order Suessiales; family Symbiodiniaceae; genus Effrenium; species Effrenium voratum. The sequence continues at coordinate 614,942 of CAUJNA010003288.1, read as the reverse complement.
AACGCTGCAGCGCTACGGATGAAGGGCAGCGGTGTGACCCCGTTGCGACGTGACCACTGCAAGGCTCCGCTTCTTGCGTACAGTAGCCAACACAGCTGCCGTGCTAGAAATCATTTCGCAAAACCGAGCTTGGAACCTTCTTTCGGTGTCAAAAACAGCCAGCAATCTTGCATCAAGCAAACGCGTCTTCGATGAACTCTCTTGGGTCTTCCGGTAGACACTTAGGACTAGGGCCTCGAAATGTACCCAGCATATTAGGAGCTGCAGCTGGCTCCGAGCTTGGCCCTCTTCTGAGAGGGGCCCGTGCTCCGAATGGCGTTCCCTTTCCTGTTGGATTTGAGAACCCCAAACCCTAAACCCCCCCACCAAGCCTAAGCCCTCTATTATGCTTTTGGGACTTGAGAATCCCTAAACCCCAAGCCCTTCAACTCGGCCCTTGTGTTGCTTTGGGAAACCACGCGAGCCGGGCGGCCAGGCGCAGCCAAGTCTCGAGCCCGCGAGAGAAACACTGCCACGTTGTCGATGCCGCAGCAGGAGTGCTTCACGAGCTGCAAGTGGGAGGCAGCAAACAAGACTTGGGTGTTGTTGACGTGTGCTTAGCAATTTCAAACCCAGTGTTGCTCATGATTCAATGGTGCAAAGGTTGGTTGAAAACCGGCTTTGCACCACATTTGACACCTCTTTTGTCCGTACTGCCAACTTGTAGTTGTTATTTTGAGGAGGCTTGGCAGCTTTTTTGGTTTGCTGAGTTTACACACTGCTATGCCTCGTGGCTTTCGTCATGACATCGCCAGGGGGATTGAAACTGTGCGATATGTAAATACACAGGTTCTAGCTGTGACTTAGCAGAACACGCTTGCACCCGCACAAAATCAGTGACCAAAGGATCTGCTCCGCAGATATCAGGGTCGGAGAACTGCGTGGCAATTTGAGTCCTGCCTGCAGGTTCCGCCACGCGTAGAGTGCAAGCTCATACACCTGGCACAGCACTTTTGTGAGAGGGTGAATCCTGAGAGCCAAATGATCGACCACACTTGAGGCTGTTCCTTTAAGCCTTAGACCATAGTATAACTCTTGCGCAAAAGGCAGCGAAGGCAACCTGCAGGCTCAATTGGGTGCATTGCTGACCTACAGCCTAGCTGTAGAAGGGCATCGGCAAATATCCTCTGAGGACACATTGCCATAAGCTCCACGCAATAAGCAAGGAACAAATGATAAAACTACTATTGCTCACAACATGTTTGTGCCTTTCCTTCAAAGGCCACCATGTCTCAGCCGCCAAGACTGCAGAAAACAGGGCCTCTGGTTCGCTCTGATCCTTGAAGTGCGCATTGATGACGTCTTCCTTGGCGGACACAAGAGGCCAATCATAGCCAGAGTCGAATGGCGCAGGAACCTCACCATGTCTGGACTAGGGTCCGCATATTGAACAATGCCCTCTCCCTAACTCGACCGAAAGTCTTCTACCTCACCATGCATCTAGTGCGCGGTCTTGCCTGCCACCAGTCATTCGACTGGCGGTTTCAGCCTGATCTCGGGCAGTCTTCATAAGACTGAGGCTATCTATATCATCTGCATGCCTATGCGATTGTATGGGACACAACCCCAAAACGGCCACGCTGTTACTCAGAAGAAGTCCAAAAGCACATACATTTGCAGTACACAAATGCTTAAACTTTAAAAGACCACTTTGTCAATCTTATTCATCCATCCGTTCATGTGCATATGCCTTGTTGCTAGCAACATGGCAACCAGGCTGTGGAATCCCTGTTTGATGTGGGCTCAGTGAGAGTGGCTGGGCAAACAAAATACATGAGGCATGCAGGGCAAAACCGCGCCACGAGCGAGATGCTTCCATCATTCAGGAAGGCGAACAAGCGAACGCATCAAATCAAACAGTCAGCCAGTTGCATAGTAGCAGCCCAGTAGCTTTGCTGCGCATGTCTACAACCACAACGAATGATAGAATCTTACAAAGTGGCTTGCAGCCTCACTGGGAAGGCGATGACTGTAGCTGGTCACATGTCAATGAGACGGCTGATACAAGTCAAACAAAGCGTTCCGCGTATCTAATGCAAACCCAGTGACCACCTTGGTCTTGTCCCAGCCCAGGAAGGCGTTTCCTGCCAAGCAGGGACTCTTGCGCCAGCTTGAGCTATTTTGCTGAGCATGCATGTTGGCTGTCAGCCTTTCTTTTCAGATCTCACGCTACTGGAAGATCCTGCAAGCACAGGGGCTCCAAATTGTCAATCAGCCGAGAACAAGGAACTGATGGATGTTCGGCGAGTTTACTACAAGTAACGTATGCAAGCGGCAATCTTGTGCCTGCCCAGTAGGTCATCCTGCTTCTTTCTTCTGACACCTTGGCCGTGACAGCTGTGGGTGCAGCATGATTGGCTGAGGCATCTGAGACTGGACTAGCATACTGCTCGAAAACACACACCAGTTGAAAGGCAACACCGATGTACTTAAGTGAAGTTGCTCATCAATGGACAATACTGAGGGTCTGGATGTTGTCTGGCACCGGTGGGTACCACTAAGGCTCGGAGGTTGACGACCTCTTCAAATGCCCTGTTCCAACTCAGAAAACCAAAGCCTCTCTGCAACACTCAATCTGAACATTGCCGGGCTTGCAAAACCAGTGGAACTTTGGATATGTTTGATCACTGACTCACTTCGCCCAGCTCGGATTCCCGACCACGTCATCCACCCAAGGAAGCTCAAGGCTCACCCAGGGATTGACGTGCAGCGCGAGGGATAGGAACCTGCGCTAGCCGTGTGAAGACATTCTTGTATGGGTATTTGTTGAAATGAGGGAAACTGCTTTGTATACAATGGACAATTAAATTTAATGGTTGATAAACTGAACAGCAATTCTACTTAATTTGTTTCAAACTATTACAATCTATTCAAACATATACTTAAATCTAAATTTAACTCCTATTGGAAAGTAATTCATACTTGGAATTGTTGGAGGACTCGGAGCTCCAAAAGGTGACAGCAATTATTGTTGAATTACTGTATTTGAAGTCTTATTTGAATTGCTCCTGCCATTTGTTTTCCTCCCTAAAAAATGGGTCAAATGAGCATAGCCTACAGAAAGCACGAAGCTCGGCAACAAAAAACTGGAAGCGTTTCTAAAACGCTTGAAAGCTTTTCCACTGGATCGCTAAACAGGTATTGTACAACTGGATTCAAGAACAAATAAACAAGGTTTCGGATAATTTTGAATCCGGGCCAACCCCAAAATACGTTCAAACGTTTAGAACAACTCGAAAGCTTTATTTGCGAGCTTTGTCTTGCTTATGGGCTATGATCATGTTGATTGCGTTCGAGCAAACATCGTACGAGCAACGCTGAAAAGCGCATGTGTATTTGGCACCCACCCACCCGTTCCTGCCTCAATCATGCCACTATAATTAAGATGTTCATGGCTTTTGTGCGCGAAAAATGGGACCCCATGTAACACTGTGAACAAGAGACCAAAGCAAAAGCCCCCAGGAGCGTGAACGGCATTGTGCCCTCGAACAAAATCCACTTGAAGGCTGTCGGTCCACATGCCTGACAGTTGCCAAACCACACAGGTCGCATGTTACTCACAAATAGGACCATTTGATTGCTTCGCCAAGAAACCGCTCCCAAACTGGGCTTCCGCGCCCTCGGCCCAGCTTCTTCTCACCGCGCGCAAACCTGGCAGCTTGAGCCGGTCAGATCCAGTCTCAGGCTACTCTGAGCCGGTGGATCGTCTGCAGTTGAAGGTTGACGTTCTTTGGCGTATTGTTCGAAGTTGGCCGTGCCTCAGTGTCTTCTTGAGTCTTCCTGGCTACTTGGCGCTGGGCACCATTTAATCTGAAAAGAGCAGCAGCGCCAGTTTTCCTACTGAGTTTAAAGGAGAGAGACGGAGACTCAAATGTTAGAAACTCAATATTGTCATCTTGGCACAGGAGCATATCAGTCAGGTGCAAAGGGTGTCTCCAGCCAGTCACAGTGCAACATACACCACTGTGCACCGCTACATCTGCAACTGCTTCTGACTGGACCAAACAAATTAAATCCACAAACTCATACCCGCGCGTATGACACGTGACGCATGCTGTCACAGGACACATGACACATAACATGGCTCAAAACATGGTACCCAAAATGGCGCCTTGGTGTATGGAGACAATGACTGAAACCCCCGTAACCCGAGCTGCTTAAGTTTGAGCCACACCCATCATGACATGACACACGATACAAACTCTAGCGTGCTCAAATACAATGTCATGCATCCACGCAACATTCCACGAGACGTTTGCATCGTGTTTCTGAATCTAAACCTGAACGCAAGCTGAAGACCAGAGCTTTCCCCGTGTCATTTCTCTGAGGCGCACCGCATCATTTACTGCATCATGCTTTGATGCCCTTAAGGGCAATCTTTGCCAAGCCAGTCAGTTCAACTTCCGCATTCTCCTTTCAACATGCCGGCAAGGACAGCTCTTTGGCTCTTGTGCCGATCTGCGCTGCAGTGGTGAGGATCCGCATGCTGCGAGGGCCTCCGGAAAGTCAGTGTGGGTTGGCATGCATTGAACCACTGGTTCCATGCCTCAATGCTAAGCATGCAGTAAAATCTTCGCTTCCAGTTTGCTGACGTCCAGCAATTCATCTCAAATGCGCTGTCCCAAGCTGTTTGTCCACGCTTCTGCATTTTCTCAAAAACAGTTCTGTCCACACTATCTTGACATATAACATGTTGCTGAGGCTGAAGAACAAATGCACAATGCTGCTCTAAGTACTCTTGTAAGGTACCATGCAGGGAAGCGGTCCAGTACCTACTCAGGGGATCTGTGGGGAAGACACAGAACTGATTCAGGCTCGTTGGTCTGTCTGCTCAGAACTCCTTGATGCGACAGCTTGGCATTAGTTGAGTGGAGAGTGCAATTGCTTGCCATGTTCAGAACAGGCCAGCCCCCTCAACTTAATGATCTGAGGCAAGCGTTAGCCGTCAGGTAGGAAAAAAACAAGAAGTTGAAGAATGCATTGGACTGAATCCGAGCATTCGAACGGAGCTTCACAAATAAACATCGGAAAATCGAAAGACTTTCTGGCACCAAAATGCAAAGATCCTATGTCAACTTCAATCTCAAATCGCATAAATAGCCAGCCACCGAAGCGAGCTAGAGGAGACATCTGCAGCTGTGCAAGTGTGGAAATCAACTCCGAAAAATATTCTCGCTGCCAGCTTATTGGATGTCCTCCGCAAGCAAACAATTGAGAAACTGCGGGACAACGTCTTAGATTGGCTGGGGTCTTTTTACCCCAAGGTGAGTGAGGTGACCGCAGTTGGGACAAGTGATCGTTTCCCAGGCCTTTCAACCCCTCCTCTGGCTCTGCACCTGCCACAGGCAGAATCCTATGGTGGGACCTCTTCACAAAGAAGTATGCTGGTTCCGGCACTTACTTAGTGAGCCAAAAGCAGAACAGCTCTCATGATGCGCGATTATCACGTAGATGCTTCCCACTTTATGCTAAAAAGGGTCTTGGGAAGCCAAGCCCACCTACTCATTGAACTGTGGGTGCGGGGTCTGGTGTGCCACTCTCACTCGGCACACTTATGCACTTGCAGGATCGGCATAGTTGGAGATATCCTACATTGACACAATAGCGCAAGTGCGGTTTGACCTAGTTTCTCCTGCTCTGGTGCCTAGTTCTCTGGTCACCTTTGGTGAAACTGACAAGTGCCAAAGCTGTTATTGCGGATGGGCTCTGGCAAGCAGCCCATTTGTTGGAAACAGAATTGTCTGCGCTCTGATGCTGGGCTTAGTTCAAGCGCCTCTCTGAACCAAGATCAAACAGCGACTCAAGTGGGCATTCGCAACTAGTCTGCCACGACATCTTTGTGTGGATCCTGTGCATAAAAGGCACGCGGAACCTGGATTTACCCGCAATTCACCTGGCTTGTGATGCTGCTTGTAATTCTCACAGAATCCGCAGTAGAACACTGGGTTTCTTCAAACATGCCCCGGCTGGAGAACAAATCAACATGATGGTCATTCTGAAACACCTAAGGCCAAGCTTTCTTGTGCAAACCAACACGCAACTTGCTTCAAACTGCTCTGCCTCGCTCGGCGCGAGAATTCTTGGGGATGAGGTCCAGGTCAGCCCGTCGGCCTCTATCCAAAAGCAGCGCCGAAGAGCGCACTCAGAAGTTGAGCAGAGTCCGACCTTCAACGTCCTGTTGCCTCCCATCGGTGTTGCAGTTTCTTTAGCAAATCAATGGTGGGGAGATGAGGTTGTATGACTTGTATTCAAAGTATCCCCCTATCTAATCACGCACAACTCACACAAATCCGGATATGATGCGGCCGGGCAGGCTCGGGCTCGCATACATACCTCATCGCTTTGCTTTGTTTTCTTCGGTTTGGCAAATCAACCTCGACAACCACAACTTTCGAGCGCAAGAAGTACACTTCCGCAGCTCCAGCTGGAAATCAAACTTTTCAGTATAAGTGTAGTAAACAAAGTACGCTTTGGCAGCTCAAGCTGCAGATTGGCAAGTCTAGTTCCGCAAAACGTGTTCGGTGTTGCTTCGTCCTTATCGTTCTACAGGGTTCACCACCATTCGTCCCACCACAACCAAACTGCAATTGGGGCGTTATACAACAAACCAACGTCTTCAATGTTTGCATGGATGTGCGCATGTGTATATACATGTATACGTGCTTCTACGTACGTATGCGTACAACAGTAGAGGCTGAACCGGCATTGGCCAACTGACGTTTGCTTGATAACACGCATGCCTGCAACCACCACGCGGTGTAATCCCATATGCAGACCGATGCTTGGCCGCAAGAAAGCCAGTGGGCTTTGCGCTACAAGGAGACGCATGGAGCCTTAAAGAAGTGCACATCTTCGATAACCTTGAGTTCAAACCGACGGGGGAAACAAGTTTAGCATCCCAATTCGGAGAACTCCCTGGTTTGCGCAGGCTGAATGCCAGTTTGGAAGGGTGCCATTCCCCAAGCCACAGCCAGAGCGCAACACTTCGCCCGAGAACTCGAGCATTTTAAGGGCCTTGGGAAGCGGCTCGACTTGCATCCCACGGTAAACACCGTTTGGATCGACTCCGTGCCTAAGGCCTCGAGCTTCTTCTTGTCATAGCCATGGCTCTGGGCGAAGGTCTGCAGCACCTACCGACCAGCGGCTATTCATCCGCTGGGTGGCCGGATGGCTGGGTGCTCTGTCACAACTTGCCGGATTGGATGCGAGCCATGCAACCCTTGACCATATTTGCCAGGGCGGCTTGCCCCTCTGATGACACAAGCCCGATCAGACACAAGATTGTCTTCGACTTCGATCCCTCACTGAGCCCCGCACCTCTAGGTTCTCTTTGGCATGTCCATCGTCCGGATTCAAGGCCATGGCTTTTCTCCTCAGCAAGCTAAGTGCGTGGACTTATCTTG